>JAJMZT010000058.1:0-14156 GCA_023807265.1 Metadinium minorum
CCCAATCCCCAATCCCCAATCCCCAATCCCCAATCCCCAAGTAATTTGAATTAATTAAAAGTATTTAATATTTTTTTATTGTTATTTATTAAATAAATATTAATTATATATAATATATATTTTTATCAAATGGATAATCAAAAAATGGAAGAAAAAAATGAAAATGATTTTTATACTATTTATTTCATAGAAAGTCATGATGAAAGAAGAAATTTTAAAATTTCTATATCCTCCAAAACAAAAGATATAATTTTTCCCGAATCAATAAAAGAACATAAATTTAATTTTTTAAACTCTTATTCTTATATTTCTAGGGTTTTTTGCTTTAAAATCACAATTCAAAAAAATAGTATAGATATTATTATCCATCTAAGCGAAAAAAAAGATGATATTGAAAATATATTTGAAAAAAAACTGGATTTAAAGATAAATAAAAAAAACAGAAATATTTTTATTTATAATTTACAATTTAAGAGTAAAAAAGGAGAATTCTCCCATTCTCCTTTAAATTCTAAAAATGCAGAATTTCCTCTAAATTCGGAGGATGTATTGCATTTATATGAAAATGTTGTAAAAGAAATATATAAAAAAGATTATGATATAGATAATGATTTTAAAACTTCAATTTACCAATTATTTGAAAAGAAAAAAAGTTTTATTTTTACACATTACATTTATGGACTATTTGAATGCTTAAATTCAAACTATGAATTCCAATATATCAAGTTATTTAAATATAAGAAAATATCAGAAAGAGGAGAAACAAATAAAGTGCAATTAGAAATATTTAAAGAAAATATAAATAAATTAAATGATAGTTCTAATATTACAATAAATAAAAATAAAAAAGATAATGATTCTAAAAAAATAAAACTTTTATATAAAATCATTTTATATTTTAATTATCATTATCAGAGAGAAAAATTAGATTCGATGTTTTTTAATGATTCAGAAACAAATAAAGTATTATTTAAAATTATACAAAAAAATCAAGATGTATTTCCTTCTTTTTTTTTATCCAAAAAAGCAATAATTAAAATAATGAAAATATCCAAAAACTTTACTGATATTAAAGAAATTCTTTCTTATTCCAAAAATTGTTTAGAATTTTTGGAAATTATAGATGAAAATAAAGAAATGTTATTAGGTTTTGATAAGGCGGAAAAAAGTGTCGGAAAAAAAATTAATGAATCATCATATATAACAATTGATAATAATTTAAAGTTGAAGGAAGATGATGATTTAGACCAAATTCTACAATTAATAGAAAATATATTACTTTTTGAAATAGAAAATAATGCTCTTTTTTTTGTGGTGACAAATGATTTTTTCCAAAAAATTATTATATTTTCAAATGAACTTAATTATAATAGATTATTATATATAAAAAATACCATTGATAGTTATATTAAAAAATTAGATAAACATTTTAAAATAAAAAATCTAGATATCTCAATTCATCAAACTGGAATGAAATTAATTAATATTGGCAAAATCAACAAAAAACATATACTAGATTTTATTCAAAAAGATATATATTATGTTGCAAAAATTTTTGAAAAATCTCCAGAAAGGGATGTTAATATTTTAAAAAACATTAAAATTGAAGAAATAGATGAAGAATTTATAGAAAAATGGAGTAAAATTGATTGGACTTCAATATTTAAAGATGAACAAGAAAAAAATTTTTATAAAATAATTTGCTCTTTAGCTAAAAAACTTAAAGATTTTAATGTAATATTTAAATTATTATATGAACAAAAAAAATTTGATAAAATAGAGGTCTTAAAAAATATTCAAAATGCATTTATACTAAAATTTGGAAATTGTAATTTGGATGAATTAAATCATAATTCAGATATAATTATAAATTTAATATATTATTCAGATATAAATAATAGAGCTAATTTAAATGATTTCTTAGAGCAATTACAAAAGAAAATGAAGCCCGCTTTTTTAAGAAATATATATTTAACAATAATAAGCAATAAAAAAGATTTATCTAGTAATACAAAAAAAAAATTAACAAACTTTATTGAATCAGATAATAGTTATGAAAATATTATAACAACAATTAAACATTTAAATAAAGATAATGAAAAAAATTTTTCAAAAATAAAGCAATATTTATTTGAATTAAAAGATTTTTTAAATATTGAAGAAACATTTAATATGACACTTTTAAAAATGTTAATATCCAAGAATATAATCCAAGAAAAACAATACCAAGAAAATTTATTTGTTAAATCTACATTAAAAACATTGAACTCTATTAGAGAAAAAATATTTGTAACTGATTTTACTTTTACAGAAGTAAGTTATTTTTTTGAAAAAGAAAATAAAAATTTATTGTTAGAAAGAATGTGCATTATTTTTCTTATTAAAGAGGAAGATATTCCTAATTTAAAAAATGAACCAAAATCTAAAATTAAAGATGAAATTTTGCCTTTGTTAGAAGCAAGTAAGGAAAAGTATAATTATTATAAAAAAAATATTAATTCACTGCAATTAATAAAGGAAGATTATTTAATTTTTTATCCTAATATTAATAAAATAAAGATAAAAGAAATAAATTCATTAATTGAAAATATTAAAAATTCAAAATTAAGTATCCAAACTAATGAGTATATTCTAAAAGCTAGAACTTTCATTGAACAAGACTTAGAAATAGTAGAAGAAAGAATAAAACTAAAGGAAAGTCTTTTTTTTAAATCAATTTTATTAAAAGAACAATACAATAATAGAGATGATGATTCAAAAATTTTAAATGAATCTGTAACTAAATTTAATAAATTAAAAGAACTTTTTAATGAAAATGGTATTGATTATTCAAATGAAAAATTATTAGAAAAATATATTAAAGAATTTAATGATAAAACGGATGAAGAAATCAGGGAAGAATTATTAAGATTATTTAATATTTTTAAAGTAAATATTGAAGATAAAAAAAAAGAAGAAGCTATTCACAATATAATTTTATTAGCAAATAAAGATAAAATTTTAAGTATATCAAATGCTATTATAACATTTATAGAAGAATCAGGGGCAAAAAAAGAAGAATATACAGAAACTATAAATGTTATAAAAACAACTATATCAGATAATATAGAAATAGATTATACTAAAATGTGTTTAGATATTCTTAAATCATTAGGGATTGATCTATTTAATAAAGAAAATAGATTTCCTGGAATTTTATTAAAGCTTACCAAAAATAAAGATATTATAAAATTTCTAATAATAAAAAATTTTGAAGATTGTAGAGCTTTACAAGAAATTTCAAATAATAATGATAATACTTTTTTAACACCTGCCGATATTTTAGATTTTGAAAAATGTGTAGATTTTATGAACAAAATTGGCTCTCAAGAAGAAATAAAAAAAATGGTAGATTATGATTTAATTCAAAAATCAAAATCTCTATCGCAAAATTATCCAGAATTAGAATTAAATCTTGGCAATTTTATTGAGCATTTTAATCAAATTAAAAGTATTATTGATAAAAATATTAATAGGTTGCCATTATTTCTAATAATTTCTGATTAGATAATAATATTAAAGAAAATAATAACATAGAAGAAATTAGAAATATTTTAAATAATATTGCAAATAAATTAAAAGAGAGCCAAATAAATGGATATAAAGATTATGAATATTTGAGATATATATATGGTAGGCAATTTTATTATATATATAATTCTTTAAATAAAATAAATGATAAATATGAAATTATGCCTTTTTTAAATTATATTACAAATAATTATTTTATCAATCTAAAAAATAAAAATAAAAAAAATGATTATATTTGGAAAAATGAGAATGATGAATATACTAGTATTATTAATAACTGTAACAATTATATAAAAAGTATATTAGATAGAAATAAAATATCAATTGAGAAAATATATGATAGAGCTATAATTAAAATAAACAAAGAAATAAAAAATACTACTGGATTTTTCGTATATACTTGTGGAAAAATAGAAAAAGAATTATTTCAGTTATATAAATATTTAACTGGAAATTTTCCAATTGCTCAAAATGTATTATTATGTAGTAAAGAAACAGAAAATGAAGAAATAACAACATTCTTATATAGAGCAATTTATTGTAATTATCATTCATGTTTCATTATAGGGGGGATCGAATCATTGTATTTCAATCAAAAAAATCATTTCCTTGATTTATTAAATCAATTGCTTCTTTATAAAAAGAATATTCAATCTTGTTTGATAATTTTAAATAATGATAAAGGAACTGAAATATATAAAGCTTTAGATTCAATTAAATGCAAACAAACTTTTCCATCAAAAATTGAAGAAGAATTAAAGAAAATATCATTGGATAATTTAGATGGTATTAAAATTATTAGTTCAGATACCTCAGGTGTTGGAAAGTCAACTCATATTGATATGGAAATATCAAAGAAAAACAAAAATTATATTTATTTTCCAATTGGTGGTGTAATGACTAGAAAGAGCATAATTAATAGATTAAAACAAGTAAAAATAGATGAAAAAAGTGCAATACATTTAGACTTATATGATACTGATAATGTTGATTTAATGAATGAATTTTTATTTGGAATTTTAATAACAAGGTTATATAAAGTCAATGAGGATATTTTTAGTTTACCTGAAAATACAGAAATTTATGTGGAAATTCCAAATGGATTTATTTCTTTTAAAGATAAATTTCCAATTTTAGATATAATTCCACAAAATAAAGAAGATATATTATCTATAAATAATTTAGAACCATTAATAATTGATAATAAACTTGATTCTAATATTCAAATAGTATGTAATTATTTAAAAATGTTAAAAGAAAATAAAGTAAATAATACTAGATTAATTATTCCTAATATTACTCAAAAATTTTTTATTGAAGATAATAACAGGAAATGTAATGCAATGCTTATACCACAAGAAAAATGCCAGGAATTAATTTTGGAAACATTTAAAAATAATAAAATTGATTCCCCATCTTATTATCAAATAAAATCCTTAATAGATATGCTAGCTGTTCAATTTAAAAAATTTAATCAGAATTATTTTGTTAATCTTATTTTAAATGTAACACAATTTAAAGATATACTTACTATAATGATAAAAAGCTTTATAGTTAATTCAACTTATTTCATTGAAGGAGCATTTACTGATTTAATCAAAGAACAAAATATTGCGCATAGTGTTATATTTGGCCAATATGATGAAAATAAAGATATCCAAAAGGGAATTGATAATTTAGCAGAAAAATTAAATGATATAAATCATAAAAGTATATCTTTTGATAAAATTAGTGACTTTTTATTTTTTTTTCATCAAGGAAATGGAGAAGGATTTAGTATAATATCAAATAAAGATCCAAAAGATAAAAATAGCTTAAACAATAAAGATTATATAAAATTAATACAATTTAAAGAAACACAATCATATGAAAATAAAAAACAAAATAAAAATAAAGATAAAGATAAAAAAGAAAATCAGCCTAATAAATTATCAAATTATAGAGAATATGAAAGAATAGATTTTTTGAGAGAATTAAAAGAAATTTTAAATTTAACAAAGCTTCCATTAGAAAAATCGGACAAAAAAGATCCTAATGAATTATCTCTTGAAGATATAACTGATAATTATGCTTTTACAGCAGATAATTTTGTTAAAATGATCTTAATATTAATTAGAATTAGAGCAAATATTCCTGTGATATTAATGGGAGAAACTGGATGTGGAAAAACTTTTCTTATTAAAAAATTATCACAAATGCTTAATTATGGCTCTGACAAATTTTTACAAATTTTAAATATTCATGCAGGGACAAATGATGAAGATATTATTCAATTTATTGAAAAAGTAAAAAAAGAGGCTGAACTATTACATAAAAAACAAGAAATAATAATAGAATCATTTAAAAAAAATGAACAATTATATGAAGAAGAGAAATTGTGGGTATTTTTAGATGAAATAAATACATGCAAATCGATGGGACTTATTAGTGAATTGATGTGTAAGCATACTTGTCAGGGTGAAAAATTACCTAAAAATATTGTATTTATAGGGGCTTGCAATCCTTATAGAAAAGCAAAAGAAAACTATAAAAAAAAAAAAATAGGTTTAGATGCAATTCAAGCTCATATACAAAAAGCAAATTTAAATGACAAAGAAAAAAAAATTATAGAAAGAATGCAATATCAAAATCAGAATAAATTAGTATATACAGTTAATCCTTTACCTCACTCCCTACTTCATTTTGTAATTGACTTTGGTAGTTTAAAACTGGATGATGAAGCAAAATATATTGATAAAATGTTGGAAATCTCATGGAATAATAAATTTAATATTAAAAAAATTAATTTAAAAGAAGAAGATTTAAATATAATTAAAATGCAGGCTAAAAATCTACTTCTATTATCACAGGATTTTATAAGAAATAATAATGAAATATCCTCAGTATCATTAAGAGATATAAAAAGATTTATAATTTTTTATGAATTCTTTTATAAATACTTAAAAATTAAAAAGGAAAAATTCTTAGACTTAATTAAAAATGAAATCTATGAAAAAAAATTTGAATATGATAAATTAAAAGAAGTAGATTTCCACATATATGCAATTAATTTAGGTATTTTTATTTGTTATTATCTAAGAATATCAGATAAGGAATTAAGAAAAGAATTTGTTTCAAAAATGAATAAAATATTCTTCTATAAAGATTTTCTTAAAATGCCATTATTAGAAATTAAATTTATAAATGATAACATAGAAATTCCAAAAGGAATAGCTAAAAATAATGCATTATTAGAGAATATTTTTTCTTTGTTCTGTGCAATAAATACAAAAATTCCTATTTTTATTGTTGGAAAGCCAGGATGCAGTAAATCATTAAGTGTTCAATTAATAAATAAATCAATGAAAGGTTTTGCTTCAAATAATAAATTATTTCAATCTTTTCCAAATCTTATACCTTTTCATTACCAAGGTTCATTTACTAGTACATCAGAAGGAGTTATTTCAATTTTTAAAAGGGCAAAAGATTCATTAAAACAATTAAATCAAGAATTAAAAAAAAATATTGCTGTAATATATTTTGATGAAATGGGATTAGCAGAATATTCTCCTAATAATCCTCTTAAAGTTATTCATTCAGAATTAGAATATGATGAAAATGATAAAGACGAAAAATATGAAAGGATAGCTTTTGTAGGAATATCAAATTGGATTTTAGACGCATCTAAGATGAATAGAGGTATTCATATTTCAATATCTGAGCCTGATGAAGAAGATAATATAAAAACATCATTAACAATAGCTGAATCTTATAATACAGATTTAATCTTAAAATATAAATTGTTTTTTGAACAATTAGGAAAAGTTTATTTCGAATATAAAGAATATCTTAAAAAATATCATAGTTTAGATGGAAAGGAAGATTTTCATGGAAATAGAGATTTTTATCATTTTATTAAATATGCAGCCTCAAAAATATTGTATTTTAAAAATAATAATTTAATAGATGATAAAGAAAAAATGTTAACTATTATTGGAAGTGCAAGCATAGAAAGAAATTTTGCTGGAATTCAATTTAAAGAGGGAAATAAGACTTCTCTCGAAATTGTAAAAAAGATATTTAAGAAATATTATAATAATTGTCAAGTTACTAAGAAATACAATTTTTTGGAAAGAATTAAAGAAAATAGAGAAGATAGATATAGTAGATATTTACTATTAATATCAAACTCTTCATATAGTTGTTATTTATTATCTTCAATTTTAGAAGATAATAATTATCATTTTTTTATCGGAAGTCAATTTAAAGAAGATGTTTTAAGCGAGGAATATCAATTAAAAGTAATAAATAAAATTAAAATTTATATGGAACAAGGTGGAACAATAATTTTGAAAGATCTAGATACTGTTTATCCAGCATTATATGATCTTTTTAATCAAAATTTCACAATAATGTGCAACAAAAACTTCACACGCATTTCAGTTGGATCTAGATTAAATGCTTATCCTTATGTTCATGAAAATTTCAAAATTATAGTATTTGTAAATGAAGAAAATATTGATAATCAAGAACCTCCTTTTCTTAATAGATTTGAAAAGCATATAGCTAATTATGAAAATCTTTTAAGTGAAAATCAAATATTAATGTCATATAAAATTGAGAATATTATTAATAATTTAATTATATTTGGAAAAAATAATAGAATTATTAATTATAGCCTTAAAAACATATTAATCAATTGCGAGTTGGAAGAAATTCAAGGAATTATTTACAACTTTTCTAAAAATGGAAAGACTCATGACCAAGATTTAATAAATGAAGTTTTAAAAAAAATATCTCCAATACTTTCTCAGGATATTATAATACCTCTAATATTTAATAAAGATTTTGAAGAAGAGTATAAAAATACTATTTTTAGATATTATTCATCATGTGAGCATAATTGCTTTTCTCATTTTTTAAAATCAATTAATAAGAGCAAAAATATTGTATATACTTTTAGCAAAATATTAGATAGTATTAATAATTTAGATAATATTTATAATCAGAATTTAGATATTAAGATTGAAAAAAAAAATATTATAATAATTAAAATAGGAGGAATAAAATCAGAAAATGAGTTTGAAAAATATATAGATGATTACTTTAAAAATAATGATTGTAAAGTCTGTATAATTCAATTTCTTCCTGATGAATATAAATTTATTAATTATGTAAAATTTTTCATTGAAAATAAAGAGAAAGAACTCAAATTAAAAAAAATTTTTATTTTTATAGTACATATAATACGAATATTTAATAATGAATTAGAGCATTTAGAAGAAAAAAATCTTCAAATTCGAAAAAAAATTAAAAAAAAAATTGTTAATGAGACAATATCTAATCTTTCTGAATATTATCAAATATTTATTGATAATTTAAATGGTGATGATAAAATATCTATTAATAAAATATTTAATTTAAATTATGAAGAATTATGTGATTATTTTTTAGATAATGAATTTAAAGATTTAAAAATTATGTCATCAAATACAATTGACTTAATAAAATATAATTTTGAGAATTATTTTAAGAATTCAAATAATGATAAATCTATTAATAATATAATTGGTTTTATTGTTGAAAACAAAGATATGCATTCTTTAATAGTTAGTTATATCAAAAATTATTTAATAAGATTTTTAGAGGAATTATTCCAGAATAATAAAGTATTAAAAAAAGATGAATCATATGAACTAATCACAGGAAAAAATATTGATATGATAACAATAATTAAAAATTATTTAAATAATTTATATATAAAAAAATTAAATTATATAATAGTTAAAATCGAGAATAGCTTGATTCCCAAATTATTAAATAAAAAAGAAGAAATTAAAGAAATAGACAATAAATATGAAAATGATATGACTAAAATTTTAAAAATATATTTTGAAGATTTTTTAAGTCAAGAAGAAGAAAAAACAATAACAGAAAAAATAATAAAATATGTAAAAGGAAATATAATTCAAAAATATCATATCAATGAATTTGAATTAAGAATTCAAAGGAATGAAAATGATAATTCAAATGAAAATTTAATAAAAAATTATAAAAAGAACTATATTGAATATTGTATTTTAACAACTTTAGAATTAAAAAAAAATAGCTTTATTTTTAAATTAAATGACGAAATTGAAAATGATTTTTTTAAAGAAAAAATATATGATTTATTAATCAATGATTATTATAATTTATTTATAAAAAAAAACTTGAATGATATAATTAAAAATAATAAAATAATAGATGAAAATGAAGAATCTCTTAAAAATATTTTAAAATTTATGATTAATTTAAATAATGAAAACTTATTAGAATATGAAAATGAATATGAATATGAAGAAATAAATCAGACAAAAATAAATCTTAAATTAATTGCAAATACAATTAATTGGGTGGAATACTATCAAAATGAAATTATATCAATATTAAATATTTATTTTATATTAGAATCAAAATTAAAAATTGAAGATTTATATAATAAACTTGTTGAGAATAAAACCAAAGTAAAATTTGAAAAATCAAACAAATGTGAAAATACAACTAAATATTCAATTTTAGTCAATAAGATTTTTTTTATTGTAATGGAATCTTTAATCAGAGAATTAACACACAATGAAAAAAATTTTGATAAAGATTTTAAAGAAAAGATATGGTTTTATAAAGAAATAATTCAAGAAGCAACAAAACTAAATACAAATCTAAATTTATATTCAAAAGAATTATTTTCTTTAGAAGAAATTATTGAAATAATGGATTTATATTATAATAATATAAATAAAGATGATAATTTTGTAGAAGAATTAATTAATAAAATGAATGAAGAAATTGATTTAATTTATGAGGATGAAGATAATGGAGAATTAAATAATTTTTTGGATAGTTTATATACTTTTTTAAAAAACCAATTTAGTAATAATATTAATTTTTTTAAATTAATGAATATAATATTTGAAAATGAATTCAAAAAAATACAAGATGATGAAGTACGTCAGCATTTATTACAAATAATATTAAAAGAAGATAAATTTATATATAATTGTTCAAATTTAATTAAATTAATTTTAGGAGATTTAGTAAAAGTTGAATTTGAAGAATTTTCAAAAAATTTATCAAAACTTCAACAGGGTGAAGCGTTAATAGAAATGCTAGATAAAAATGAGAAACCAATTTTAGATGAAATTTTATTAAATTATTTTGAAATTCAAATTAATTTATATTTTTCAATTTTGAATAATCAACAAAAAAAAGATTCTAAAAAAGATATCTGTTCAAATTTATTAATGGAAAATAATATTGAAATATTTAAGGAGACAATATCTATATTAAACGAAATTGTAAATAAAGAAGATATAAACAATAATAATATTAAAAATAAACATTTATGCAAATTATATTCTATTTCATATATCAAAATATATTTAAATATGCTAATAAATAATATTATTAATAATGATATTAATATACAATCTATAATCAATATAATAAATATAATTAATAAAAATTTAAAAGATGTTATTTATTTATATATTATTAAATTAGTTTATGATTATTATACAAATGAATATTATGAAATTATTAACTTCAATTTTATTATAAAACAAATTGATTTTATAGACCAAAACGAAAAAATAAAAATCTGGAAAAACTTCGAAAAGGATAATAGATGTGTCTATTATTTATTCCCTTCTTTTGAAAATGAAAATGAATATAGTAATTATAAAAATCAATTTAAGTTATTTAAAGAATATCAAAAAAATGAAGATTTAGAAAAATATTCTTTTTTAAATTTAGAATTGACTAAATGTGTAGAACAAAACAAATTAGATATATTTGTAATAATTATAACAAATTTAATGTTTTCAAATTTGGAAATAATCAATAATAAAAATAATAATATTCAAAATTTAAATTATTATCAAATTTTTAAAAATATATTTAAAAATAATCAATTAAAAGGAATTACTTTAAAAGAAATATTTTCTTCTTTATTTAATAATAATCAAACAATAGATGAAGTAATAAAAACTAAATTTACACCAGTTAATCAAAAAATGTGGGAAATATTAATATATGGATTTAGATATTGCACTGCATTAATTAATAATAAGAGTAATTTTTATTCATCTTTATTTTTCAATAATTGTTTTTCTGTTTTAAAAAGCAATTTTATTCCAGGAAATAATAGTTTAAATGATATGCATTTAATATCATTATCTGATATAAAAAACCATTTTAAAAAATATTTTTTCGAAAAAGGATGCTTTGTTTGCTCTTGTGGACAATATTACACAATTGAGCATTTAGGATTCCCTAGATATGATGATAAACCATTAATTTGTGATAATTGTAAAGAAAAAATAGGATTTGGAAAAGCTAAAAATTTAAAAATTAAACAAAAGTATGGTTTAGTTCAAAGAGAAGGTCATTTAAGAATTTTTAAAGATGAAACAGAGAAAAATTTAGAAATGAATAAATATAATTTAATAGATGAGATGGTACCAAATAAAACCGTTAAAGAATATATAGAAGATATCATCAATCCAATATTAGAAAAAGAAAAACAAGGATTAAATATAATTAATGAAAAAGTTTTTAAATCGAGAAATATAAAGATAAGAAATTTAAGTGAAATAGGATATAGATTATTGAATTTTATAATATATTGTCTTTTGTTTTTTGCAAATTGCTATGAATTTATTAATGATGATTATTTAAATCAAATTCTAATAGAAAATCTGGGTTTTATTGATATTATAGAAGAAGACTGGAAAATATTAAAGCAAGCGTTAAAAGAAGAATCAATTGATTCAATTGAAATTTTTATGAATCAAATATTTCCAAAATTATCAAGATTAATAAAAAATAGTGATTTTTTTATAAATATAAAAGATAGAAACGATTTTGAAGATTCAGTAGAAGATATTATAAAGGAATGTAAAAACAATTATAGAAATTACAAAATAAAATATATAAAAGAAAATTATGATGTTAATAAATTAAATAAACATAATTTTAGAGTTATAATTAATGAAATAATTCCTATTGAAGAATATTCTGAAGAAGAATATCCATTGTATAAATATTTTCTATTAACTAAATATTCAAATAAAGAAGCTTTAAGAATACAATTTGAGAATAATTATGAAATATATCAAAAAAAATATCCATTAATATGCCAATTATTATTTTTTCAGACTAATAAAAATTTATCATCTCTTTTCGAATTCAATGAATTTAGTAACAAATTAATTGATTATTATTCATTAAAAATATCAAGAAAAGTAGCTAAAGAAACAATAATAAAAAATGTATCATTTTTAAATGATAAAAATGAACTTAATAATTTTGTTAAAATTTTAAATGAACTAAAAGAAAATAAATTATATTATAAAGAATTTAAGAAATTAAATAATAAAGTATTTAAAGATGAAGATGAATTAATATATTTTTTAAATGATGATTATGATAATAATGGCCGGTATATTGCAGCTGCATATCAAAGTTTTATCAATTGGCAAAATGGATTTTTACTACCTATTGTCGATTCTGTTACTAAAAACAAGATAATTAAATTTTATTCAAATAATATATTAAATAGAATACCTGTCCAAGAAGCAAAAAAAAATAATATTTTATCTCTAGATGATCATTATTTAGAATCTACAATTACTCAATTTTCAAAAAGAGATATAATTAATGAAAAAGGTGATATTGATTATATGAATTATAATTGGATTAAATATGATTATGATTTAATAGAGAATGAATTAGGCCAATTAATTTTACCTGGAAAATGTTTATTTGAAGAAGAGCATTTAAATTTCATTATATTTAAAAATGAACAAAATTCTAAAATATTTAATGCATTTCATATGAATTATCCACAAAAAGAATTAACTGAGGAAGAAACTAAAATTTTAAAGAGTTATTTTGAAAAAAAAGGAGATGATGAAATTAAAGAGTTTTTAAATAATTTAATATTATTATTTTTTTATTTAAACAGAAATAAAACCAGCAAAGAAGAAACAATATATAGTTTATTAGAAAATATTACTAGCAAAATTAATGTTAAAAAAAATTTCATAGATGATATTTATTCTGATTTTAATGATGAAAGATTCACTATTAACAAATTAATGTCTATTTATTTATATATAGAAAACCTATATTTAAATAAATATTTTGACGAATTGTTGGATGTATTAGAAGATAAATTTAATTCTCCAATTAATGAAAATGAAAAAATTAATAATAAAATCAATAATTTAAATAATAAAGAAGATTTAGTTTTAGTCATAAAAAGATATATAAATAGGTATTTAATTGATAATGATAAAATTGAAGATATTATAAATCAAGATTTATTTCAAGAATTAGGAAAACCTGATTTATGGGAAATAGAAACAAAAAATATAGAAGAAATCAAAAATAATTTAAATAAAGAATTTGGAGATTTAAAATTAAATATAGGACATATTATAACATTTTATAAATTATTAAAAAGTTAATTATAATAAATATAATAATTTATAATTTAAAAAGAATTAACATATCTTCTTAAATGGGTATTGGGGATTGGGGATTGGGGATTGGGGATTGGGGAT
>JAJMZT010000059.1:0-14074 GCA_023807265.1 Metadinium minorum
CCCAATCCCCAATCCCCAATCCCCAATCCCCAATCCCCATTTCTAAAAATATTTGAAATACATTTAATTAAATATAGTTTTATTATATAATAATTAATTATATAATAAATATCTTATTTATAAGTTTAATGTCCAAAATTTTAGGGCCAGAAGATTCAACCAAAAAGAAAGAAGAAAAAGCATTTTTTATCTTCTTTTTTTTTTCCAAGCCTAAAGATATAGAAATAGAATTCAAGTTTAACTCAAATAAAACTGAGCTATTTGGTTCTTTAAAACAATCTATCAATGGAATATTTAGGTGTAGCGCCGTACTGAGGCATATGTTTATTCCACAAAATCCTTCTGAAATTTTTGATTTGTCATTCAACAATAACAAAGAAATTTTCAAAGTGAGCTTTATTCCTAATCAAGGCACCTTTATCTTCAATCCAACTTTGAAGATAAAGAAAGACAGAACTTCCAGCGAAAAAACTATTTCACAAAATGCTGTTAAAATTACAGAAAAAATAGAATTATTCCAAAAAAGTTTAGAAGATAAAAAGGAAAAATCAAAGATAGAAACACTTTATATCGACAGCCTTGAATTTTTCAGTTCGAATAAAGATTATGAATTGGTTATTTACTTATTCACCAAAATTTGCGAATTCGACCAAAAATTTAAAGATATATGCAAAAAGCTTTTGGATAACTTTTGGAATTCAACAACAAATGAAAAATTTAATGAATTGACAATCCAAAATGAAAATTGTAAACTGTACTTAAATCAAATAAACAAAATTGCTTCAAATTCAGAAAAATTTATATCAGATAATAATTTGGATAAAGGTAAGTTTTATGGATTTATACTATTTTATCTAAATATTTATGATGAAAAACAATTCCAGTTATTATCAAAAAAATTGCAAGAACAAAAGGATAAAAATTTTTTCTTTGAGATTTTGGTTCAGTACTCCTCAGTTTTTTCCAACGATGTTAATATATCTTTGGAACAGTATATCGATTATTTCTCTGGAAAAGATTTTAAAAAACTGGAAATGTCTGGCTTTACATATTTTAAAAGAATAGAAGATTTATTTCATATACTCAATATAAAAAAAGAAAAATTTGTAAAAATGAATGGTTTCAAAGCTCTGAAGATACCAAACAAACTTGATTACAAATTGGAAGATCCAGATAAATTCATAAAAGAACTAGAAGATATTTTAGACTTTTCTCAAAAACAGAAAAAATTACTGTTATTTTTATCAGGAAATTTTTGGAAAAAAATGAGTGAAGTCTTAGGAAAACCTACTGTCGACAATATTGACAATCTCTTTAAGTTGAGAATTAATTTCAAAAAATATTTAAAACTTGTGAAGGAGTTATACAAAAAAGAGAATAATATTTACAAGAATGCTGAAGAGACTGATGAAAAAGATGAACTTGCTTATATTTTAAACAGGATTATTCAAAAGAATATCGAAGAAGAAAAAGAAATTACAAATGACCAAATCATAAATCAAATCACTAAATTTGATATTTATTATCAAGAAGATATTTACATAGAACGAAGAGAACTTTATTTCCTTGATAAAATAAATTTTGATGAAACTGAAAAAGATTGGTTGGACCCTTACAAAAATAGCAAATTTGAAGATATTTTCAATAAAGCTATAGACAATTATATACTAAAATTAGTTTCCAAAATAAAGAAAATGGAAGATTTGGGAACAGTAATATCTATAATAAATGAAGATAAGATTAAAAATATGGGAAAAATGGAATTTTTAATCGATCTATTAAGGAGAAAAGCATTAAATTTTATGAAAAACTCAAATTTATTCAAGGAACCAGAAATGAAGAATGAAAAATTATCAGCTTTAACAAAATTATTTGAAATTATTTATAAATATAACCAAAATTTTGAGAAAATTCATGATATTTTCAGCAAGTTGGACAATGAAAATAAGCACTTAGTTTATATAGAATTATTAAAAACATTTAATGATAATAAACTACTAGAAGAATATATTTTCGACTTTTATATAAGCAATATAGATATCTTCTACAAAAATATAATCGAATTATTGGGAGTTTTGAAAGAAGAAAAAATTAAAAATTTCATGAGTAAAATCACAGATAAAAAAGAGAAAAATAATTATAAAGTAATTTCTTATGATGAATTTTTTATGGAAAAAGAAAATATGAACCTAAATTTATTGAAAGAATTATATAAGAAAATTGACTTGATTAAAAAGACTGGATATTATGGTTGCACTAAAGAAGTTCTAGAAAAAGTTTATAATAGTATCGATAAAAAGAAATTAAAAATTAGTCATTTGAAAAGCCTTCTTTTAAATAAAAAAGAAAATGTTATAAAAAGATTTGAATTATTGAATATTCTAAATAAGTCATTTAATCCAGAAGACATATATGAGGAGCTGAAAAAAAAATATGAAAAGGCTCAAAAAGAAAAAGAAGAGTTAGAAAGTATATCTGAAGCATTTAAAGTATTTCATAAAGAATTCTATAAAAAAGAAATAATACAAATAGAAGATGCAATAGAAAAATTCAACAGTGGAGGAATAAATGAATTTGATAAAATATCTCAATTAAAATCATTACTTGGAGATGACACCAACATAAAAAATAAAGTTGAAACAATAAACAAATGTAAAAATAGCTCAGTATTTAAGAAATTATTCAATAATACACAAGGTAAAAATCAGGATGAAAGATTTGATTCAGCTCTTAATAGACTTTATAATGAATTTTGTAAATTAACAAAAAAAGGTAAATTGAACGATGAAAAAACCAAGAAAGAGTTTCAAATAATCATTGATATATTGGGATTAAAGGGAGATAAAAAAACTGAAAAGGAACTGAGATTTATGGAAGATTCAAGCTATGCTGAAGAAGACATTAAAAGTATGATTTATTTCTGTGAGAATTTCAAACTTAATGCTAATGAATTTAATGATAATGAAAAACCATTAGAAGAAACCTTGCTATCTATATATGAAAATATAAAAAACAATAATAAGAAAGAAGAATCTTTGAATAAATTGAAAAAAATGGGTATATATGATTGCCAAAATAAAGGAAATAATGTCGAATTTTTCAATTTATTGAATAACCAAAAAGAAGCAATTGATTTTTTGCTTAATAAATCTCATGATAATTTAGAGATTATTAAAGATAAATTAATATCCTTTGATAATGCGATAAAAGCCAGTGATATTGATGAAGTAGATAATTGTATAGACTTTTTCAATAATGTGTTAAGAATTTGCTCAAATAATTTCGAATTGTTTGAAAAAATAAAGAACATGAATGCAAATTTGTTGGGTAATTTCAGGAAATTTATAAATATTTTCCAGTATTTGGTAGAATTGGACAATAATTCAGATAATTCTTATAATTTATTTATTGAAGCCAAACAATATTTTAGTAATGCCGCATATTTTATAAGTTTAAACTATGAAGAATACAAATATAAAGACAATAATGAAAAGAAGAATGAAATAACTATTGATTTAGAAAAAATAAAAAGCATTAAACATAAAATAAACATTCAGAATAAAGTTGAAATTAGACTAAAAGAGGATAAAGAGCTACCTGAAGGACACGAAAAAATTTCTCTGGAGAAAACATTATTATTGATTAAATATAAAGAAGTAGTGAGTAATATAGAACTAATAGAGCAGTTCATTTCGGTGTTTCAAAAAAAAGGATGCAGCCTTCCTATAGAAATAATTATAAAGATTAAATATCCAGAAGTAACATATTTTCTCAAAAAAACAAAAATTACTTTTGAAGAACTATCCAAATACCTTTTGAAGGTGAAAAATTATCTAGAAAAAACTTTAGATTCAAATTATAAAAACCAACAAAATTTAAGATTTTTATATGGCAAGCAATTCGATACTTTAAATAATCATATTTCAGGAAATTGTAATATACCTTCTTTTTTAAGATATATTTTAAATAATCTGAACGATGATATGTATATAAAGGAAGGAATTAAGAGTAAACCTAGATCAACCCTAAACTATGTAGATGAATATAAACAATATAGTGATGATTCATTCGAAATATATAATAATTATATATCATCTGTTATGAAAGAGAATGGAGTTAGTATTGAAGAACTTTATGAAAAAATGAAAATAAAATCAGATAAAGATAATGAGCAAATATATAAAGGACTATATTTATATAAATCAAATGATAATTCAATGGAAGAGGATATACTAAAAATCTTTATTGAAAAAACAAGAAATATTCCTATTGCCCAGAATATTCTCATAAGTAATAAAGAAACATCTTATGAAGAGATTCAAGCATTTTTTTATAGAGCATTTCTATGTAGATTTAATACCTTATTTGCTATTGAAATAAATGATTCTTTGTCAGATAATCAACAAAAAATAATGAATAATTTCATTAATCAATTGTTAAAATTTCAACTAGAAAAATATAACGAAAAGAACAATACAAAAATAGACATTAAAGATACTAGCAAATATATTGAACCATTAATTATTTTTGTATATAACGTGAATAAACCAAATGATTCATTTTTGAGTGAGATTAATAGGTTTAGTCCATCAGAATACCCACAAATTAATGATATTTCCTTGGAGGAAAAAAAAAAAGAGAATTGTTCCATATCTGCAAAAAGCAGTAAAAAATCACTAATAAAATTATCGACTGAACAAATTGAAGATAAACTAAATAAAATTTTTAAAAGTAACACTCATATTTATTCCTCAGAAATATGTGGTTTAGGTAAAACAGAAAAAATAAAATACGCAATAGAACAAGACAAAAAAGAATATATATATTTTCCATTAGGAGGAAAACTCTCTAGAAATATTATATTCAAAAAGGTCCAAAAAATATTAAGAAAAGTGAAAGACGTCAAGAAAGCAGCAATTCATTTGGATTTATATGAAACGGAAGACAAATCAATTTTGAACGAATTTTTGTTTTCTTTTTGCTTTACGAAATTTTATTCAAATGATAAAAATATTCTCTATATCCCTATCAATATAGCGATTTACATCGAGATTCCAAACTGTTATAATAATTTTCTCGAAAATTACCCGATTCTAAACTATTTCAAAATGGACCTAATTGAGTTCAAAAATAGAGAGAAATTAAGACTAGATAATGAAACGATTAAATTTTTTAATTGGATGATTCCAGAAAATCAAGAGGAGAAAAAGGAAACACCTGAAGAATATATAAATTCTCATATAGGAGCTGATAAGTTTTCTTACCATCAAATCAATATTTTTGTCAAATTATTTGTGAATCAATATAAGATTGACAATACTAAATTAAAATTCTTAGATAAGTCCCGTAAAGATATCACTAAAGAATGCATAGAAGCATTTGCAAAGTGTACACAATATTTTACTTTAGGTATATATGCAAAATCACTGACTGAAAATTTAGGAAAAAAAGATGATTCAGTAAAAAAAGATACTATCGAAAGCATAGAAACAACAAGTGTGAAAAGCAAAGATTTAATATTAAATTTCAGCAATATTAGTCTTAATAATACTAGTGATAAAAATATAAATTTAAATGAAAAAGGAAATCAAGAAAATAAAGATGAAATAAACAAATCTAACGAAGAACTAAGAACAAATTATATAAAAAAATTATCTAAACTCTATTTAGATGATTTAAAAAATGAAAAGTATGAAAAACCACTCATATTCATGATTAAAAATACAGATTATTATAAAAATATATTTTTATCTGATGAAAAATTAAAGGAAAGATATGAATCAAAAAAGGATTCAAAAACAAGTAGTGATATAACAAATAAAAATTTTCTTGAAGATATTAAATATATTTTGCAACTTCAAAATCCTGTATCGGTATCAAAAGATCCAAAACTGAAATCATTGAAGGAAATAATAGATAAAGATAATTATGTTATAACGACTGATAATTTTAGGAAAATGATATTGATTTTATATAGGATATTGGCAGATATTCCAGTAATTTTAATGGGAGAGACCGGTTGTGGGAAGACAGGTTTAATAAGGAAACTATATCAATTATTAAATAATGGAGAGGATATGGACCCAAACAAAAATATGGTAAATGTTGATTCTAGTATCAATGATGAAAATTTAATTATTAAAATGAATGATATAAATAAGGAAGCCAGGGTTAATATAGACAAAGATTTTTGGGTTTTATTTGATGAAATAAACACTTGTAATTCACTTGGGTTACTGAAAGAAATTTTTATTAATAGGACATATAATGGGACAAAACTTGAAAAAAATATACGACTTATTGGTACTTGTAACCCTTATAGAGAAAAATCAGATAAGGAAGAAAGTTGTGGATTATCACATCCTTATAAAAATAAGAGTTTAGCATATGATGTAAATATTTTACCTCAATCTTTGATGTATTTCGTTTTCAATTTTGGAGCTTTAGAAAAGGATAATGAGGATAAATATATCAAAAGTATTTTATCAAATCATTTTAAAAATTTTGAAATTGGATTGATAAATATAATAAAGGAAATCATAAGTAATTGTCATACATTTCTAAGGGACCAATTCGACCCTTCTGTTGTTTCTCTAAGAGAAATTAAAAGATTCTTAAAAATATATGATAATTTAGTGAAATATTACAAAAATAAAGATGAGTTGGACTTGGAAAGCAACAAGATAGGAAATTTAATTTATATTAAGGAAAATGAAGAAAATAAAGAAAATAAAAGAAATAAAAAAGATATAAAAAATAAAAATGATAAAAATAAAAATGATAAAAATGGCAAAAATGAACAAAATGGTCAAAAAGAAGAAGAAGTCGAAAAAAGTAAATTGATTCAAATTAAATCAATTATTGTCTCTACTTATTTAAGTTATTACATAAGATTAATGGACCAAAATAAGAGAACAGAATTTGAACCTTTTATCAAACCAAACTTAATAAAATTATCAAATTATTATTCACAAAACAAAAATGAAAAAAGGAAAGACAATATAAAGGGGGAAGATGAAAAGGATATGGATAACGAAAATCAAAAGGATGTTCAAAATAATTTTAGTAATAATTTGGGTATAGAATGGGAACCCTTGTTAAAAGATTATAGGGACTATACATCCGACAACAACGAAAATTTCAGCATCTTTTTTGAAAATGAATGTGACTATATAATAGAAAATGTAAATCTTGATAAAGGAATTGCTAAAAATCGAATTCTAAAAGAGAACATTTTCCTCCAATTCATTGCAATAACATCAAATATTCCATTGATAATAATAGGAAAACCAGGAAGTAGTAAAAGTTTAAGTTTTCAGCAATTGAAAAAATCAATGCGTGGAAAATATTCTAAAAGTAATTTTTTTAGGAAATATCCAAATATTTTGACCACATATTTCCAAGGCTCCGAAACAACTTTGGCCGAAGAAATTAATAATTTATTTGAATATGGAAAGGAGAAACTAAAAAATAATAAAGAAAATTCTATTTCTTTACTGATCTTCGATGAAATTGGACTCTCAGAATTTGCAAAGGACAATCCAGTAAAAGTTTTACATAAAAATTTAGAATATGATGGTGTAAAAGATGGATTGAGTTTCGTTGGATTTAGCAACTGGAGATTAGATTCAAGTAAATTGAATAGAGTATTGTATTTATCAGTTCCTGATTTAGACAGACAAATTGATGATCTTAAAAATACTGCGAAATGCATTGCCGAGAGCATAAAAGAAACTAATATAGATATAGAATTATTGGATTTGCTTTCTAGAAGCTATAAATCATATAAAGAAATGGTGAAAAAAATAAAAGATTATGTTGTGTATAAGGAGTTAGAAGAACAAGAAATGAAACATGTTTTAGATTCATTAACTCAAGATGAAATAAAGAAAATATTTAACAAAGTTAAAAATGAAATTACTTTAATTGATTTTAAGAAAGAAAGAGACAAAATAAAAATAAATAAGAAATATTCATGGAAATATGGAAATTTTTCAGATGTTAAAAATATGGAAGAATTTAAGGTTTTATTTTCAAAAAATAGAAGTGTTAATCAGGAGTTTCACGGAAATAGAGATTTTTACAATTATATTAGGGGTGTTTGTAATATAAAAAATCTAAATGATTCTGATATAAGTCAACAAATTGAAAAAGTTATTGAAAGAAATTTTGGTGGTGTGGACATTAATTTGGACATAGATTTTGAACTAAATTATAATGACGAAGCCTATAATATGAAAAAATTTAAGGAAATGCTTATTAAAAATCCAAGCACAAAGAAAAAGCTAAAAATTCCTTCAGTTTTTCTTTTCAAATATATTTATAACGAAGAAATAAAGGGAATGTATAAAGATGGAAGTAATAATTTTGATGATGAATCAGATAATATAGATAATTCAAAAATAAAAAAATATGAAATCAAAGAAGATAACTTAATTAAATATAATTTATTAGAATGTATAAATGGAAACATTAATGATAATGATGCTAGATATTTATTATTGGAAATAGAAGAAGGCTTGAAGGATTTTGTTTACCAGAATATAAAAAGCCAAAATAAAGGAAAAGTAATCACATATATGGAAGGTTCACCATTTATAAATGATATTAAGGATAAAAATGGAGAATATAAAATAAAGAAAATATCTGAAATCCAAAATTATTGTAATAAGGAAATGGTTCTTATTTTAAGTAATTTAAGTCAAATATATCCGTTTTTATATGATTTTTTCAATCGGAACTTTATTATTAAAGATGATAAAAAATATGGAAGAATTTGTCAAGGTAATTTCACAGATCAATTAACAAATATTCACGATAAATTTAGAATAATAATAATGATAGACAAAAATTTTGTCCATAAGCAAGAATCACCCTTCCTAAACAGATTTGAAAAGGCAATTGTGAAATTCGAAGAGCTATTAGATAATACACAAAAAGTATCATCAAGAAAAATATTCGAAGAATTAAGAATAAAAGAACAGATGGAGAAAAAAAATATAAAATATAATATTAAAAATTTATTGATAAATTATAATCAAGCGATTATTGATCGGCTTTATTTCTATTATTCAAGAAGTCAAAAATTGAATCAAGATGAAACAACAGAAAAAATTTACGAAAAAATTGCAAGAATTTTCCCACAGGATATAATTATAAATTTGGATGATAAAAATCCAATTAAATCTATTTATAATAAGAGAAACATTTTTAACTATAAAGACTATATAAATTATATAAATAAATTAAATAATAATAAAGACAATAAAGTCAAATTTTCTATCATTTATACATTTTCTAGCATAATTAGTAATATTGATGGGATAAATGACAATAATTCACAGCAAATAATTTCTGAAATAAAGAGAGAAAATCAGTTAATTGACTTGATAAACGAGAAAAAATACAAGATTAAAAGTTCCGAAAACTACTTTTTCATTATGCATTTTTACCAGAATGAATTAGACAAAATTAATTTTATAATATCTACTCTCAAAAATAACTATGCAGATGAGGATATTATATTTATTTTCATCGTGCATATAAAAAGAGTATACACAACAAAGAAAGAAAAAATATATTCTTTTCCTGAAGTGGACGAAAAAGTGGATCAAATTTTCATTGATAATCTTAATGGATTGACTATTTCTTTGGATGACTTATCCAAGAAAGGAATTAAACAGATTTTAGAAGATGAAAAATTTGTTAAACAAAAAGATGAATTTTTTAAGGCTCTTAAAAAATATTATAACACCATTTATATTGAGAAATCTTCTTTTATTACAAATTATATGTCTAAAATAGAAAATTATTTCAAAGAAAATACAAAATTTATTGAAATAATTTTTTCAAAAGCAATTGATTTAATCTATAAAGAAATTAATAATAATGATAAAGACGAAAATAAGCAAAATATAGAATCTTTTAATAAAATTAAAGAAGAAATATTTTCTGAATCTATTATTACTCCTAATTCTGTTGATATTGTTTCTTCAATAATAAATGATGTTATCATTGATAAAAAATTAAAAGGAACTATTATGATGGTCATAGATGCTTTAGAATCTGATAATTTTTTAACTACTCTATTAACTTTAGATAATAATATAACAAATAAATCCTTAACTTCCTTTACTTCTAAAGACGATTTATGCCAAATGATGAAAAAGTATTTAAACTCAGTGAAGATTACTAAGATTCAAGGTAAAGCTAGTTTTAACACTGATTATTTGGTGCCAGGCTTCCTTTCTTTTTATAATAAAATTTCAAACTTCATTTCCAAGAATATTACTGAAGATTTCTTCAAAAATGAAAAAAAGCTCAGAAATACTTTAAAAGGAATAAATTTAAAAAACAATTTTCATTCAGAAGAAAAAAGACTCTTGGACAATGTATGTCAAGAAATAATTAAAGATGAATCAGATAGTTATAAATTTATTAAAGAAGTAAACGATAAATGCCCACCTGATTTATTGTTGAATGATTATATTAATTATTTTTTAAGTAAGAATAATGAAAATAATTATATGATTTTTGAATATGTTAATGACATTGAAAGTAATATCAGTAGCATTAAAAATGATGAAGAAGATAAAACGGAAGAAGAAATTGATGATTTTGATCTGACAATAATTAAGCAAATAATATCTTTAAAATATAAAGAAGATACAAAAATTATTATGGAAAATAAAGATAATGAATTCAACAAATTTTTAATCAAAATAATCTGGCTTGAATCCAATAAAAATTATATTTTTACAATTATTCAATTATTTAATGAAGCTAAAAATAAAATATATAAGAATAAAAAAAAAAATATTCTGTTAGAGCATGTAAATAATTTAATTATCAATAATAAGCTTAAATATATAACAGATGAAAATAGAAATCCAGAACATACCACTGAAGTAAATGAATGTTATTATATTATTTTAGGTGCTTTATATTCGACTCTAACTGATTTAGAAATAATAATATTATATGATCCCGATAATAATATAGATTTTGAAGATGCTGAAGAAAATCAAGTTAAAGTCAGAATAGACAAATATTTAGAATGTTTAAAAAATATAGTAAAAGTTAGTCAACCTTTTAATGATAAGCTATACTTATTTTCAAACGAACTATATATTATTGTAGAACTTAACTCAATAATAAATAATTTAAAAATACAGAAGAAAGAATATATTGATATTCAAGTAGTTAAACATATAGTTAAAAATATACGAGAAAATATTGAAATAATTCGGAAAAATAAAATTGTTAAATTAAACGAACTTAAAAACAATATAGAAGAATTAATAAATTTAATTTCTGAAAATATGCCAAATAAAGATAAGAATTATTACATTTTATTAAGAAACATATTATTACAGGAAATAAAAAAAGTTAAAGATAAAAATTATCGTTTGCATATATTTAAATCTTATATACTAAATGAAAAAGAAATAATTATGAACTCTAATGAAATTTTCGATTTGATTCTAAAGGGAATCATTATTCCCATAAAGGAAAAATTTTTAATATCAATAGAAAAATTTGAAAAGAGAGGAGATGAAATATTATTGATTTTTGAAAACAAAATTAAAGAAAAGAAAAATGAATATTTGTCCCAAATTTTGTTGTATTATTTTGAAAAAATGTCTTTCATTTATCTTAATAATTATTTCAAAAGTAAAGTTGAAAAAAAAAGTGAAAAAAAAAATGAAAAAAACCTCCTTGAAAAAGAGCCTTTGATTATCTTTAAAAAATGTTTGAATTTATTGTCTAAATTTACTTCAACTGAGAGCAAAATTAAAAATATGTCTAAACTTTTTTATATTGGATATATAAGAGTATTTTTATTTAAATATGAAGAATATATAAGAGATAATTCAGAGAAGTTGAATAAGCCTATAGAAGTGATAAACTCGATAAATGAATTTAACAATCCAATTTCTTTTATTATTGAACTTTATTTTTATAAGGTAATATATAATAAAAATAATAAAGATATCAATATTTTTTCTCCTGAAAATAATAAATATAATCTAAAATCACTAAATAATTTTAAAGATTTTTTCTCTTTGCAAATTAATGATGATAATTCTGCAGAAGAAAATGAAAATAATGAAGATTTTATTAATTTATTGGAGGAAAAAACTACTAAACTAAAAAATTCGAATGAAGAATATAGGTTTAACCAATATTTTTATTATTCAGATTATATAGATGAAAAATATCTGACTTCAATTTTTAATAATGAAAGTCGTCAAACTTATCCAGTTTTATCAAAATATTTAGAACTAAAAAATAATAATCTGTTAAATGATTTTTATTCATATCATAATGCTCTCTTTCTACTTAATGAAGAATATTCTAATAAAATTACAAGGGAATTTGCAAAAAAAGAAACATTGGATAAACTATTAATTTTTAAAAAAAATAAAGATTTATTCAATAAATTTTTCCATATTTATAATAAAATGACAGGAAATAATGATGATAATGATAACATTGATGATGATAACATTAATGATGATATTGAAAGAGATAATACAATTAATAATAATTTAAACCAAAATTTACCTTTATATAAATTCTTAATTGTTGATGAAAATGAATTTAGTGAGAAATATAAAGAAATTTATAAGTTATTTATAGATATGCATAATGAAATTGTAGGGAATTTGTTAGAAGCAAAATCAAAAATATTTGATATTCAAAATCCAAACAATGATAAAATTAATATTAAAAATATTATTAAAGAAGATGAAATTTTCGTAATAAAAAATGATCTATCTATTTATGATGTAATTTTTAATTATAGTTATCGTAAAGTTATTATAAATGATGATTATTCAGAATTTAATAAATATGAAATTAACTTAGAATATATAGAAGAAATGTTGACTGATGAGCTTCTAAAAAATAAAAAATTGATTAGTGATGATATATTTATATTCACATACAAAAATGAAGATTTAGAATTTAAGAACAAAGATATTTGTACCAAATTCAAAAACAAAATTAGTGAAGAAGAGCTAAGCATTAACGATAAAATAATATTTTATGAATATTTTAATCAGAATAAAGGAGTTGTGAAATTGCATTTGAGGTTACTTGATGATTTTGCTAATTTAATAATTTATTCTACCGAAAATATAGATAAAATACAGGAATTATCTAAAACAAAGATATGCAAATTACAAGATGATCTTGATTTTATTTCAAATGATTTCAAAGAATTATTTAAAGAAAAGGACAACCTTAATATTTATAAGATACTAAACATTTATGAATATTACCAAATATTGTGTTTTGAAAAAGTAAAACAAGAACTTAAAAATTGTCAGGAGGAAATAACTGATGAAGAACAAAAAAAATCTATCAAAAATTATATAGAAAATAATTTAAAAACAAATAAAAATATTGAAAATATACTCGAAACCGCTATAAGAAAATTCATTCTATGTTTCTTATCAAAAATAGATAATAAGGAAAATATTAAATTAAATCAAAATAATATAAACAATTATTTTGAAATAGAAGATTTATGGAATAAAAACTTTTATAAGACAAATGAATTTTATCAAGAGCTTAAAAAATTAAAGGAATTAGGTATTAAAATAAAAAATGTAATTCCGTTTTATGAAAAATGCTTTAACAATTTTTATAAAAATTATTTTAACGATGAAAAAACTGAGATAAGAAAAAGAGAGGAAGAGAGAATTAAAGAGAAAAAAGAAAAGGAAAAGGAAGATATAAGGAATTTTAACTTTAAAGATAATGATATTGAAGATGATTCAAAAACTATAGAAGAAAATAAAAATGATGATAGTTTGAATAACGACAAAAACAATAATGAAAATAATGGAAATGAAAATGGAAATAATAATGATGATGATGATTACATTGATGAAGGAGAAAATGAAGACGAAGAATATGGTGGAAGATATTAAATAATTAAAATATTCTTATGACTAAATTTAACTTAATTATCTTATATTAATTATTATTTATAACATTTAATTTTATATTTAATATTGGGGATTAAGGATGGGGATTGGGGATTGGGGATTGGGGATTGGGGATT
>JAJMZT010000060.1:0-14051 GCA_023807265.1 Metadinium minorum
CCCAATCCCCAATCCCCAATCCCCAATCCCCAATCCCCAATCCCCAATCCCCATTTTTTTACAGAATATTTAATTTTTACAATAATAAATATATTAATAATAATTTTTTTTATTTAATTTAATCTCATTTAACTCATTATATTGAAATAATTAATTAAATAAAGAAATTCTTTTATAATAATAACAATTTTTAGATAATTCTTAATTGTCGCTACTATATTCATAAGTTTTATTCCAAGAAATTAAAGCAATACCTCTTTGATACCAATCAGAATCACTTAAAATACTTTCATTTTTAATAAACACTGAGAATAATAAATTCTTTCTCATGGTATTCATATAAACAGGAATTGGGAAAAGATTTTTCATGTCAGCATTCTTTTTAATACTCCATTTTAATAAAAATGGTGGTAATTGACTAAATAAGCTATCAGTCATAATTAATTTATTCTCATCATAATTCCATTCAGCTCCTTCTATGCATAAGCCTTTAAGTACAAAAGAAGTTTTATCAACATTAGTAATCGTTTTAACCAACTCTACACTTAGCATTAATTCATCAAGAGAAACTTTTAATTCCTGTGCTACACTTTGCCTTGTTGCAGTTAAATATGCTTCTGGGAATATTAATCCACCTATCCACAATCCTGAACGGCCAAAATCAGGTGATTGAGTTATTTTATTTAATTGATTAATTCTGTTCTTTAAATCTAAAATCCATTCAGTGACATTCAACTCTAAAGTTGCATAAATTTGCCAAGATTTTGGTACAGAATCATTAAATATATTTTTAGCAATATCTCTTAATTCATTAGTAGATTTTCCTTCTCCTTTTGACATTAATATTAAATGTTGTAAATCATCTCTTACTTTATTTAATAATTTACTGGCAACTGCTACTTCCCTTAATAAAAATCTGAATATTGGGTCATTATTAGATTGTTCATTACCTACTAATGGTATTACTTTTAGGGGTAGAGCTTTTAATAATTTTTCTCCTTTTTCTTGAACAGTGACAAGCCAACTTGCTTGAGCTTTTTTTCCAGCAGATTCTGTTGAACCCAATTCTTCATCTTCTACACCTTGAATTTTATTCATTTCTGTAATAAATCTATTTGAGGCATTTTCTTTTACTAATTTTTCTGCATTATTTGGGAGACCACTCCATTCTGGTGATTCAACATTAGGCAATTGATTAATCCATTCGAGATAACCTGCATTATTTGATTTATCTGGAACTTTTAAAACATTTGATTGATTTTCACTAGATGTTTTAAATAATGGATAATTATAGTCATAGGTTTTTTCATTAAAATATAAATTTACTAAAGATTCTAAAATTTTCATATCATAATCATTATCAATTTTACCTCCATACATTGATTGATGAATAATTGTTCTTATTGCATCCCATGGAATTTGTTTTGGAGATATATTGGTTCGATCTTTTGCATGAATATTAATCCATTCATCAATTGCTTCTAAAGCACATTTTTGATCACTCTCATTAAATTCATAGAATTTACTCCAACCTATTGGCACATATCTTAATCTTTCTCCTATAACAGCATGGAACCAAGCTAATAAGAAATGCAATTTACATCTTTCATGTGGTGGTTTTTCGCTTTTAGCTGTTTGTAAAACATTTGCATAAGATCTTATTAATGAATGTTTAATACCTGAAGGTAATTCAAATACGAATTTTCTTGAAATTCTCAAGACATTAGCAGGAATTTTAGGATTGAATTCCATAGTTAAAAATAGTCTGAAATTAGCATTTGGCTCATTAGCATATAATTTTTTTTCTAGTTCATTTAACCAGGTTGGTGCTAAATGAACATTTTTTAAAACTAACCATTCTCCTGTTTTTATCTTATTTGCCCAATTTTTCTCAACTAACTCAAATCCTTCACTAGAACCAATAGCAATAGATAAGAATTTTTTATTTAATTGTCTTGCCAAAGTTTCAATTTTTGTAGATGCATCAAAACCTGGGGCACTACAGAATAGAATTGGCATTTTACAATTTGTTTCATCTTTTATAACTTTTACTAAATCTAACTCAGGTATATTAACTAATTCTTCGTCAAATACGTCTTTTAAGAATGATTGTATACAACTCATCATTCTGTCTGGTCTAAATACTAATAATAAAATGGATTTGCAAATACTATCAAATATATTTAAATCTTTTTCATTTGTTATTTGCTCTTTATATTTATTTAAAAATTCAATTGGAATGCAATTTTCAGCATATGCATCATTATAAAAGTTAATCCAAGCTTCTGAATTTGAAGTTAATTCATTTACTATATCTTTGAATGGTTCAGATTTATTTAATTCAGAAATTTGTTTTCTTTGATTTAAAGTTAATTTACCATTCAATAAATCTGGGCTTATATCAGATGCATCATTCATTATATTAGAATTTATTTTTAATAAAAGATTTATTTCATTTTTAAATTTATCACCTAGACTTATTTGAGCTAATCTCATCGATAAAATTGCCTTATCTTGATTTAATAAAGAATATCCAACTCTATGATATATTTCTTTAAATAATAAGCGAATAATTGTTTTTTGCCTTTCAGCATGTAAAGTTTTAGACATATCTTTCATAGTTTTACAATTAATAACATAATTTAAAACATCCATAAAGAATGAAAGTGAATACCTATATAAATAATGAATAGCATCTAAAGTATCTAATGCAAAGAAAATTCTACTTGCTTTATTTGCTAATGGAGCATACTCATTCATAGTTGATTCTAATTCTTTCATTACGTCTTCACTTTTAGAAACTTCAACTGAAATATCATGAGATTTTTTTTTAATATCTTCTAATCTTGTCATAACTTCATTATTTTCTAATAAATTGCCTTCACTATTTAATGCAGTTAATAAATCTTCTTCTAATTGCCTTAATTGTAATTTAAATTCTCTTTGAGCTTTAATTAAATCTTCTTTGGCCTTATTTACCTCAGGTCTCTCATTTTTTAAAATTATATCTAATATTTGATTTTGTAATGAACTTGGAGTAATAGTGAAATTTAAAAATGTAACTCTAGAGCATAAATCAGGAGTAAAATGACAAGATGAATCTCTTGTAACCATAAACATATTAAAAGTAAGTGAAAAATCTATTTCTTGATCTCCTATACGTATTAAATTTCTACCACTTTGTTTATGAACTTCTTTATTTAATAATGAATTCATAATAGGATCTATTTTTTCTACATCTTGAACTAAAATGGGATAACCAAATCTTAAAGCACTTTCTAATACTTTCAAGAAATTAGTATCAGTAAATGATGTTGTATTTAATTTTTTAGAAGCATAATATGTTTTAATGAATTCTGTGGCTTGTCCTGCAGGATCGATTATAAGAGGATATCTATTAAATCTTTGTAAAATTGTTGCATTTTCAAGACATATATTATCATTTGGTAATTTACAATTTTGCCAATTTACTTTATCATTTGCTTTTGTGAGCCATTCTACTTCATCTAAATCATTACTACTAATAATTTCATTTTGTTTTACAATTTGTCGAGCTTTCTCTTTTAAATATTTTCTATAAAAAGCATCATAAAAGCCAATATATGCTAAAAATGATGAAGATAAAAATGTATCTCCTAATAAATTATTAATATGTATTTTAAATTCATTCATTTGCTTTGTCCATCTCTCTTTTTCACTACTTAAATTAATAAGTAATTTTTCACTTCTTTCTACTTTATTTTTGACTTCTTCCATATTTCTTTTTATATTATTTGATTCAACTACTGATTCATCATAATTAATTTTTAATTGTTCAATACTCTTTTCTAACCTTTCTTTTTCTTTTGCAATCTCGTTAAATTCATTTACAACTTTATCTTTTTCAGCATTTAATTTTGCTATTTCTTGTTTCAAAGGCTCCATTTGATTATTAATATCAGCACAAGCAACAGTTGATTCAATCCATTCTGCTAATAAACCAACTTCTTTAAATGCTCCTTTAATTCTATCAATATCCCATTTATTTGCTGGATTACTTATTTCTTTTTTTATAATATTTGTGACTTTTTCTCCTAAATCTTCAGCTTTAGCATTTTTAATTGTAGAAATAAAATCTTCTTTCATAATTGCACTTTTTGTTTCAGCCCAATCGCATTTTTCAACTACTTTTTTTTTAGCTAATTTTAAATATATAATAGCGGTTAATTTCAAAGCAGTTTTAGTATTTTCTGTTTCTTTTTTAAGAGCTTTTAATGCAGCAACAGATTTAGGAGACATATTTCCAATAGCTTGTTTTGCAGCTTCCATTTTTGGTACTACTGTACTTAATTCATAATTAACTTTTTGAGTTCTTTCATCTATCTTTTTTTTAGTTGCTTCAATTTCCACTTGCTTTTTTTCTGCTTTTTCTTTATTTTGTCTCGCTTTTTCTGTATCTTCCATAATTTTATCAAATTTAATCTTTGTTTCTTTTTCTTTTTGTTCTAATTCTTTACCTGTTACTGCTAAACTTTGTTTCAATTCATTTACAATTTTCTCTGTTTGGATTATTTTTTGTAAACCTTTATTTATATGGGCTTGTTGTTCTTTTAATTCTTCATTTTTTTCTGTTTGTAAATTAGCAAAATGCTTTATAAAATCAAGAAAATCTCTAGGAGTAATATAATTAAACTTTTTGGCATTTTTAGCTAATTTATCATTTAATTCTTTAATAACAATATGATATGATGTAATTGAATCAACAATTAAAGTATTCATCTCTTCCATTGACATATCTTGCTTTTTGAAATTTTCTTTTCTACATTGACAATTTTCAGTAAGTTTCTTAGCAACTTGGAATAATCCTTCTCTGGACCAATCTCCAAACCAATCAATAACACATCTGTTATAAAGAGCTGGAGAAGATGCTGCCCTATTACTAAAATCAGGAGATAATGGATTCATTGTAAAAACTACATGTAAATTTCTTTGTACACCTTTTATAAAAGCTTTATATATTTCTTCTTCAGTATCTAAACCTTTTATATCTTTTAGCATGTGCTCTCTAGCGGTATTGAGTAAAGATATATATTCATCTCCTTCGAATAACCCTGGTACTTCTCCTGAAGCCAACAATGCATTCATTCTTTCAAGAAATGCTGGGCCTAAAACATTACTTTCATCGAAGATAAAGCATATCTTTTCCCCTTTACAACCTGCTCTTTTCATTATACCCCTTAGGTCTGCATCAAAATCTGCTACTCCATAATTCCTTCCAGCTTTAATTTGGAATACTGTTAAATCATTCATCCATGCAACAAATCTAGATAATGTTGTTTTTCCTACACCACTTTGACCTACCAATAAGAGATGCCCAATTGGTTGTTTTAATACACGATCAATACGTAAAATATGTTCTAATACTGAATCAAATATAACTAGAGGTACATTTAATTCTTCTTCATAAAATATTTTTAATTTAGAATCTATTTTTTTAATTAATTCTTCTTTACTACAAGAGATATATGTTTCTGTTAATAAATTTGTAAATAGTATTGGTCTTTCCAAAGCTGCTGGAGAAATAGAAGGGAAGCATTGTGAAGCAACCTGATCAACTAATTGCTCACACCAAACTTTTTCTTCATCGAGAACAAGCCTATCTTGGAATAATCTTAAGGCTTCATGGGCCCATAATCTAACAAGTCCATCAACATCTGAAATATTATCAATAGATTCATTTATTGCATGCTTCCATCTTGTTAATTCTCTTGGGGAATAAATATAATGTGGTTGTATATCAGGTGTATAATGTGTTTGGCATTGTGTATAAAATTCTACCATGGCCTCAGTTAGTGCTTGACTTTCGCCACTTAAACTGCTTCCAGCTTTTCTTAAAATTGCTCTATTAAATGTTCCATAAATTTGCCTTAAAGAATCTTTTCCAGGGAAATCAACGTATAAAAGTGGGCAATGACGTAAGAATCTATTATTTAAAGGGTGACGTCCCACATCTGTCGGAGGGTTACAAGCACCAACAAATTGAATACGGTCTAATTTTATCCAAGTTTTATCCAATGGACGCCAAAAACCATTTTGTTCGGTTATTTCTCTTAAAAATGTAATTACAACTTGAGTACTATATTTATCCATTTCAGGTAAATTTATTTCATCACAAAATACAACTAAATATTTATTATTTTGTTTTGGTCTTAAAATTGTTCCATTACTACTTTTGACATATTCACAATAATGATCAAAAGTTTTTAAAATTAAATCTGGTGTTGTACTTGAAGAAAAGTTAATAAATACCATTTCGAAATCTGTTAATATTTTCAAAGTTGCCATTAAAGTCATAGTTTTACCTGAACCAGGAGGTCCACATAAAATAAAAGGTCTATGCTCACTAATCCAACTGCATAAAATTTCTTGATGTCTAACGGTATCAACTGTTGGAATAACAACATCTGCATCTGAAACTTTTTTACTATCAATATCAGTATTAGGCACTTTTGCTTTCCATGGGTTCCATTTATTTTCTCCGATATTAATATAATAATCAATCATTTGGAAATTAGGATCATTAGGAAATTCTATATCTGATGTAAATGATTTTAATTTTTCACTGAAATTTGTTCTGTTTCCCAAGCTTAATGAACCACCAAATCCCCAAATTAATGAAATTATAAGCCATTTTGACATATATGTAAATATTTGTTCGTCACTCATTGGGAATTCACTATGATTGTCATTATATTCAATTATATTACCTGTTCCTTTTCTTAGTAAAGCAAACATTGATTCTATTACTCTGATTTTTGTAAATTCCATTACATGATTATACTCTTGGACAGCTTCTAAAGCCTTTTGAACTAAATTATTTGGTTCAAAAAATATTTTTATACTTTCAGCAGCTTTTGTTCTTACTTGTGTATTTATATCATTATCTATCTTATTTTCGAATTCAATTGCACTTTGTTTAGCAACTAAATAATTCATTGCATCATCAAAATTATTTTGCTTTAATCTTTTTAAATAATGGCTAAACATCATATCAATAGTTACTATATCTTCAGAAAACCAAACCATACCACATCTAGATACAGTAGCTAAAGTTGCATATTTTAGACTTTCTACTTCAAACATAATTCTTACATTTGGAGGTATTTGTAAACGATCTCCATGAGGTAAAGTTAATAATTTATTATCATCTAAAACTGAATTTAAATTTTCTGCCCATTCAGGATCAACATCACCATCAAAAATAATCCAATGACGTTTCCCACTTTCACCCCTTTGATTATCTAAAATTTTTCTTAAAGTTCCAGTAAAAACTCCATCTGTCCAATCTAAAGTTGTTTGATCTAATTTACCATATAAATTTTCTTTATTAACTGCTTTAGGATCTATTATATATGATTCTCCTTTTATATTATCTAAAGCTGTTAATGCCTCTAATAAAATTCTCCAAGCTGCACTTTTTCCTGTACCACTTTGTCCTACCATCATTACACCATGATGCATTTTTTGTATTGAATATAATTGCAAAATTTTATCGACAAATTTATTTTCAGGTAATAAATTACGTAATTGGCATAATTCAATAATTTTAGTACGTAATTCTTCTTCTTTGACTTCTTCAATTTTACAATCAGGAAATACACCATTAAGTAATGAATTAAATAAAGTGATATCTTCACTTACTAATTTTGGTATTAAAGTGTTACATACCGATCTTAATAAAATATTTTGTTCCCATTGTTCTATAGGCATATCTACATCTTTTTTAGTAATTTCTCTTTCCTTATCTTCTTTTCTTTTTAGATTACCTGCATTTACTAATACACTTTTCAAAGCACGAAGACCAAAATCATAATGGCTTTGAGAACTTAATTGTGAACTACATAATTCAAATAATGAAACCATTTTTGATGATAATCTTTCAGCAGTTTTATAACCTTGGGAATATAAAGTAACTTGAGCAATCATATCTTTATCAGGCTTTACCATTGCCATTTGCCTAAATAATTGTTTAAGATTGTCAGGTAGTTGACTTCTTCCAGCATAACCAGGGTTCATTGTAACAAAAATTCCCATTTGATGATTTAATTTTATATTTTTTCCCATTAATTCAATATTATTTGCGAATTCTCTTAAACCTAATTGAATAATTAAGATTTGTTGGGAAACAGCAGACAAAATTCTCTCTTCTAATCTATTAAATTCATCAAAACATCCCCAAGCTCCAACTTGGCACAAACCTACGAAAATTCTTCCCATAGCTTTGAAATCGAAATTTTCATCACAATTAAAAACTAAAACAAATCTCCCAAGTTGGCCTCCCAAAGCTTTTACTGATTCTGTTTTTCCTGTTCCAGCTGGTCCAAATGGAGCACCACCTAATCTGAAATATAAACCTTGGGTTAAAGTTAAATAGCATCTATCTGTTAAAGGTGTTTGTATAAGTTTTTCTGCTACTCCTAAATATTCAAATCCATAATCAAAAGGAGCATTACTCATTTTTATTTGTAATCTTTTTAAAACATCTTCAGTTTTTGGATAGAAGTAAAATCTCATATAATATAGCCATTCAAAAGCTTCTACATTAGTAATATTTTTACTTTTCAACAAACGTACAACATCTCTTTGATGTACTAACTCTGTAATTAATTGTTCTAACTTTTTTCTCATATCTACTTTTATATCTTTTAAAACTTGATCAGATAAAGCACTTAACATATTATTTATTACTTTTTCTTCACTTTCTAATGTAAATCCATCTGGTAAAGCTTTTAATGTTTTTACTCCAGTTAAAGCAGCTTCAATACTTGCACTCCATAAAATTTGTGAACTTAAAACAGTAATTTGGGCTGGATATTGTTCTATCCATTTTATAAATTCATCAACTTTTCCAATATAATCCATTTCAGATATTTCTGTTACTGCTCTTTCTAATTTTGTTGCTAAAGTAAAATGCATTTGCTCCTGAACTTTTCTTAGCCATTGATAAACTACAGGATCTTCGGAAATTTTTACAGGTTTTTCAAATTGGACTTCTTCAAATTCACGAGAAACCATTCCTTTTAATTCATCTCCATCTTTACAAATAAGTGAGTTCATTCCTGCAAACATTTTATTAAAATGCCTTGTTATTTTATTTACATCTTTACTATTACCAATAATTTCCAATAAATCTTCATCTCCTATGAAATAAAATCTTGCGAAATTCTGTCTTTGTTTTTCTAAGAAATTATATAAAGCCTTTTGTATTCTTTCTAATGCTGTTTTTAATTTTTCTTCTAAAATACTTTTTATAGAAGGAATACTTATTACTTCTAAAATAAATGGTTTATTTGCAACTTTTTTCATTAATCCTGTAAATTCAGCATCAATTGATTTAAATTTATTATAATCACTCGCTAATTCATTCATTATATCAGCTGAACCAAAAAATATTCCTTCAAGATAAACCCATTTTCTTTGTACATCTACCCATTCGTTAAATAATAATCTTATTTTTTCTAATTTATCTTTCCATGGCTCAATATCATCTTTAAATTGATTATAATAAGGACTATTACTCATTGACTGGAAACTATTGATATGTTCATCTAAAAAAGTGAACATATCATCCCATCCACGTATTAATTTACATTTATCTTTATATCTTACCATATCTAATTCAAAATTAGTCCAATAGTCTTTAGATTTTTTAATATAAGATTCTAAAACTAACTCACCTGTGGCTTGATTTATAGTATCTTGAAGTTCTTTTTCCTTTTTAAGTAAATCTGCTGTCCAAAAATCATTTAATATTAAATCTTTTAAAGGTTTTTTAATTTTTAAGCATTTTAAAATAACTTTCCAATGCCTATCTTTTATAGCATCTGTCCTTAAATCTCCAACTAAATTATTTATTTTTTTTAAATACTGTATTTTATTTTTAGTTATTTCAAAAGCATCATAACTATGATATTTTTCTGGCAAGTCATTTATCTTATTTAAGGCTTCTTCTAAATCTCTTTTAATTTTATCAGCATTTACAGCAGCAAATGGATTATCTTTTTGTTCATCAATTTTTGAATAGATTTTATTTAATTCACCCCAAACTTCTTCTAAATCTTTTATTTCTTCACATAAATTATCTAATTTATTTGGATCACTAAATTCCATTTCTAATAATTCTTTAGCTTTACAATTTTTAACATAAACATCTTTCACTTCTTCTATTAATTGTTTTGCTTCATTTAATATATTTAAAGCCTCAGATGGATTATCAGCTTTGTCAGGTTTTTTTTCAGCCCAATATTCTTCTAATCTTTGTATTCTTTCTTTAATACTTGATTCTTCAGCTAAAATTCTTGCCTTAATTCCTGGAATTTGTTCTTCCATTGAATCTGATTTTTGTTTTAAAATTGCTTTAAATTGATTCCATTCTTTTTCAACATTTTCTATTTTTAAAAAATTATTGGGAAATTTATATTTTTGTTTTGTTAATATTGCATGACTATTTTTATTTTTATCCATAAGATTTTGCCATTTATCTAAATTTTTTTTAACTTGTGAAATTTCTGTAATAAATGCAACTATATCTGCTGAAGCATTTTCCAAAGCATTTTTTTCTAAAACAGATTTAGCTTCATTTATATTTTTGTTAAATAGTTTCAATTCTTCATTTGTTTGTAGGGCAAATTGATTCATTATTTCTTTATGCCAACTATCATATTTATTACTAACTTTAGTTTGTACTAAGCTATAATCTATTATAATAGCTCCAAAAGTTTTTTCATTATCTCCGGTATCAAAAGTTTTTCTTCCCTGTTTTAATTCATTCATTAATTGTTGCCATTTATCCATATCTTCACCTAATTTATTAAATATTTTTTCAGGCTTAATATCCCACAATACTTGGTATGATAGCCAAGTTTTAACATATTCTTCACATTCAACAAATTTTTTTTCTAAAGATGAATAAACATTTAATATTAATTTTTGATCAACTTTTGAAAGGATATCTCTAAAAGTTGTTTCTTTAAAAATATCTTCTTGTAAATTTTGTCCTGCACGGAAATATAATCTTTTATTATTAAGAATAATACTCATAGATTGATGAAGTTGATTATACCAATATTCTCTTGCATCAAACATGGATGGTTCTAAAATAACAGTTTGATTTTCCATTTTTATTTTATGGACAATTACATCTTGAATTAATATTGGCTCATTTAAAGGTTTTGGAGCCAAGAATTCTTTTAGCCAAACATCTAAACATTCTTCTAATTTTTTTATTAATATTGATTCTAATTTTAAATCTATATCTTTAATCCATTTTTCAATATTTGAGCAATTATTGATTTGATCTATTTCTTTTTGAATTGATTGAATATTTTCTGAAATTATTTCTTTATTTAATGGAGATTTTATTATTTGTTGTAATGAAGAATCAATTTTACCTATTTTATTTATCAATTCTGTAACTTTTTCCTCAAATGAGGATACCTTTTCACAAATTGATTTTGCAAATAGTCTTAATTTTTGGTCATTTGCCCAAGTTAATTTGGCATTAGTTTTAATTAAGTTATGAATATCATTTTTTTGGTTGGCTATTAATTTATTTATTTTTGGTTCATTTTTAATTTTTTGGCAACTGCTATTAAATGTCCTAAAAGCGTCTTGTATTGCTAAAGCGAAAGGATAATTAACTTTATTGTTTCCAGAATTATTAAAGAAACTTTTAGCATTTGGCTTTATATTTTTTAATAAACGAACCTCTTTAAATTCAGCTAAAGAATCATTGAAATTAACTTTTAATTTATAATTTCCATAATTACCTTCAATATAAATAACATTTTCATTTTCACTTATTTTATTTGAGTTACTAGTTTTTTTAGAATCAAAAGCTTCCATTCTAAAAGCTTCAATTCTTTTATCACAATCTTTAGATATATCTTTAAAGGATTCAATTAAATCTTTTATTTTTTTTCCTTGTTCTGTTTGTTCCATATTTTCTCCTAAAATATTTACAACTTTCTCTTTATATGAATTAGCTTTATCTTGTATTTGACTCATCCAAATAATTTCTCCACTAATAAGGGGTATACCCCTAATTTTACATAATTTTGAAGCAGAACTTTTTAGATACCCTTTATCATATTTATTTTTTAAATCATTTAAATCTTTAATTATACTCTGAATTAAAGACTTTTGATATTCTTGAATAGAAGATTGAATTCTTGGTCTTTTAATAATAATTTTAAATTTTTCAAAAATTCTATATTGTTCATTTGCATTTTGAGCACTTGCTAATTGATCTATAAGAGAACTAGAAATTTGTCCTTCAACTTTATCAATTACTTTATTATATTCACTTTTAGCATATATCCAATCTTCTTGACCTTTTTTAGAAAAATCTAAAATATCTATATTAGTGGCTGCTTTATATGCGTTTTCTATATCTTTAGCAATTTGGGAATCTTTTGTACTAAAAGAATCGTTTGATTTAGATAATGAAAGAGCCATTTCTAACAACTTTTTATGCTCAGATCTAAAATTTTTTAAATCCTTTAGTCTGCTTCTAAGTTCTTCATGAATAAACTTATTAGAAATATGACTAATAGTTTCATTCTTTTTTTTAGCTAAATCTTGAATTTCTTTTCTAAGTGCTTCAAATTCTGTATTCCATACTTTTTTAAACAGTTTTTTACATTGTTTATATATAACTATAAAATCATCATATTCCATAGTCATTAAAGAAGAACCTAATAATTTAAGTAAATGATTATACATATCAGAACTTAAATTTTCGACAAGTTGATAAATTCTAGTTGTGGGATACATTGAAATTTTCATTTTATTTCTAATTGCTTCAAATATTTTTTTAATTTGCTCAATTATATCTTCAATACTTCCTGCATTATACATTGCTTGAATTGGCAATTCTCTTAATAAAATATTATATGATTCTGCTTTTTTTATATAATTGTCTGTCTTAGTATCTTCTTCAAATGGATTTGTAACAAATACTTTATTGGCTTTTTTTAGAACATTTAAAGTCATTTGAACTTCAGGAGCTTCAATTTGTTTTTTAATATCACGTAAAATTCTTTCATAATCTGACCAAAAGTTAACTTCTTCAAGAGTATCTCCATCTTTTATATCTCTATCAATTTTTATTATTTGTGATACATCAGCTTTCCATCTATTAATTGTATCACAAAGCTTATTTATATAAGCATCATTTAATCCTTCATATAATTCATCGACAGTAGCAGGCCTACCTTTTTCTTTTTGAATCCTATCCATTTTTTCTTTAAGTTCTGGTTCATACTCAATTTTAACTGAAGGAATATTTGAAGTTTTCTGAGTTTTATTAATTAGTTCAACAAGTTCACCCATTTTATTTTGCAATTGAACAGCTGTTGAAGACTTTAAAACTGAAGATTTTTCTGCATTTAATTTTTCTTGATATGAATAAAAAAGAGAGGCGAAAGCAGTCTGAATACAATTTTGAATATGTGTAAGAACTTGAGAATCATTCCCTTCTGTACTAAAGTTTAAAATTTGGACATCTTTTTTTATTGTTTTAATATCAGAACAGTTGAGATAAGGAATTTTTTTTATCAAAATAATAGTTGTCGTAGGGAATGATTTTAGAGCTGGTTCGGTTTCTAAAAAAAAAGCTTTGTTCGGATCAGGATTTTCCTCTTCGTTTACTACAAAGCAAATATGGTGAAAAGTTTCTTTTGAAATAAAAGATTGTATCAACTCTATATTTACTTTTTGGAATAAAAACTTATAGGCCTCATCTCTATTTGCGTCTCCCATTACTTCTGCTAAATTACTGATGTAATCAAGTAATTTTTGGATTTCATTTGAAGTATTGCTTTGGCTAGGGTTTTCAGGCCCTAGACTTTGGTCTTGACCTGATGACATTTATATAATAAAAAAATAAAAATGTAGTTTATAATTGATATCTTTTAAAAAAAATAATTATTTTTTAAATTATTTATAAAAAATAATTATCATCAATATAAAAATATTGGGGATTGGGGATTGGGGATTGGGGATTGGGGATT
>JAJMZT010000061.1:0-14043 GCA_023807265.1 Metadinium minorum
CCCAATCCCCAATCCCCAATCCCCAATCCCCAATCCCCAATCCCCAATCCCCAATTCATACATTTTAAATATAAAATATGTTTAACAATAAATTTAATTAAAATATTAAAAATATTTAATTTTTAAAATATATTAAAATATTATTAAATTAAAATAAATTATCAATATCAATTTGTATTTTATTATTAATAAAATATTGTTCTTGTTTATCATTTGTACACTTAATTTTTAATTCAATATATCCTAAAGGTTCATTTAGTCCATAAATCTCTCTTTCATCTAAATCAATAATAGGTACATTAATTTTACAATATTTTTTGAATGTTAAATATTTATATTTCTGTAAAATACTAACATTAGTTTTTTTAGTAAGGTTACCTTTATAATAAGCACTTTTGCTATGCAAATATTTTTTCCTTTTTTGAGAACTAATAACACTGATATCTTGAACTTCGTCATATTCCTCCTCTTCATCTTCTTTAATATGGGATTTAGAATCCAATTTAGACATGCTAGAATCTATATTTTTTGAACTTTTTTTCTTTTGTATACTTTTTTTAATTAGATTATCTTCTTCAGATTCTTCTTCTTCTTCATTTATTTTAAATTTTTCTAAATTATCAAAAGTATTTATTGAATAGGTAACTAATATTATTGGTAATTCTGTTCCGTCATTTTTATTTATATTTTCCTCAAATACTATACTTTCATTTTCATATAAAATTTCGAAATTTCTTAATTTTAGTCCTTTAATTAATATAAAATCATGATTTCCATTTTGCTTTTTTATTGTATCTAAAACCGAATCATTTATTTCCTCTATTTTTTCATAATTTGTTAATTTATATTCTATAATTATTTTATCTGAAGATACTGAATTATTCTCTTGCAATTTTTTTTGGAAATATATTGGAAGAGTAATTAAGAATAATTTATCATTATATAATGTTGATAAATCATAAACTAAAAGAGTTCCATTAATTATCCAATTATTCATTTTTTCATAAATATTTTTTAAATTATTTAGCCATTTTTCTATGGATTCTTCTTGATATTTATATTTGTTTTTTTTCCATAGTTTTGGAACTATATTTTTATTTAAGTCAATTAATATATTATAATATTTATCATTTAATATCATATCTCCGTCCATTATTAAATTAATATTAGTAATATCTTTTAATATATTATTAACATATAAATTAAAATTATCAATTTCTTTTTGTAGGCATTCATCCAAAGGATTAAATAATTCATTAAATTTATTGACTTTGAATAAAATTGGATTTGCCTCAGATGTGTTTAATTGGTCTGGTAATAAAGTTTTTATTTGTTCTAATATTTGAACTATTTTATCTGAATGTATATTAGATATTTCAGGTAGATTATTTATATAATTATTATTATCATTTAATATAAGCAATTCTTTTATACTATTTTTTGAAAAAATATGATAAAATTCATTAATTATTTTAGAAGTTTTATTATTAATCATTTCATTTGATACTCCATATAATAAATTATAATATTTTTCATTAGGAATTTTTTCAAATAATTCGATAACAGCATCTTTAGGTATACAAAAATTTAATACTATACTTGGTATAGCTTTATTATTATGTCTAAATGTTGATTGGCCATCATTCTCTTGAGACTGATCCTTTTTTTTTGGATATAATTTTTCATTTATTTTAGGAACAAGAAAATCATTATAATTAAAATAATTATTATTTTCTTTTAAAAATTGGTCACCATCTAAAAATTCTGATAACATTTTATGGACCTTTTCTTCATCTTGTCTATATATTAATCTCGAATTAATAAAAGTATCCAAAATGATTTTAATAATAGAATCAAAATTAAATCCAAAATTATTATCTGGCTCCAATAAGGCTTTTATTTTTTCTTCATTTATTGTTGATAAATATTGTTCTACAAATTTTAAACTTATAATGAAATCTTTTTTGCAAAAATCAATTGGTATTTTATAAATTTTAGAATGTATATATGAATATTGGATTAATATAGCATTTATAATTAATAAGTAAATATATAACTTTTTCATATGAAAAATAATCGCAGCATGTAATTCTGAATTCATAAATGCATTAAATAAATCAATTGGAGTTTCTTTTATTAAGTTAATTATGTATTCTTTTATTTCTTTAAACATAACAAAATCACTATGAATAATATTTGTTGAAGAATATAAAAATTTAGGTAATAAATGATTTCTGTTGACAAACAAAATTAATCTAAAGTTTTCATTAATCACTGTATTTTTATCTTGAAATTCTTCAATTATTTTTATTATAGATTCTTCAACTAATAGGGAATTTTTAATAACAATTATACCCCCTATTTTCATTGAATTATGAATCATTTCTAATTCAGAGTTAGTTAGTTCTATTTTTGTTGGATTTATTTCTTTATAATGAATAATATGCTCAATTATATTTCCTTCTTGTTTAATATTATTATTATTTTCCATATTTGTATTTCTCATTTTCTTTATATAATTATCTCTTATTTCTTTTTCAAGGGATAAATATCCATTGTCAACTTCAAAATATAATATTGCTTTTCGATTTATAGCAAAACTTTCTTTAAACAATTCTTCTATAGATTTTAATTTATCTATTGTTAAATTTGAAGAATATTCCATATTATTATTCAAACATAATTCTTTTTGGAAATTTTCTTCATTAACTAAAATATCTTTTATTATAACATCAATTAATGAATAACTTAAATGAGGTTTTATTATTGAAAAAAATATAAATTTTGTTAAAGGTGTAAAACATGCTTCTAAATTTTCATTAGTTAATATGAAATTTGAGCCTATTATCATATCATCAAATTCTAAATAATTTTCCCACTCTTTCGGATTGCTTTCAATATCATTTAAAAATAAAGCAAAACTTTTAGAGCATAATTCATTTATTTGCTTTAATGAATTCCATGTATGATCTGATATATTTTTTATAGGAGATTTTAAATTATATGTTTCTTTATCTAATTCGTTTTTAAAATAAATTCTATAAGTAGCATATAATAATTGTTTGAATATACTTGTATTATCTTCTCTGTTATTTATCGAATTTAATAACAATATTAATAATAATAATTTTCTTTTATTTGGTTCATATATTTGAGATATTTTATTATATATAAATATAATATATTCAATTGAATTATCTGAAGTATAAGTCGGTATATCATATTCAAGTTCTTTAATCTTGTCATCTGTTCCTTGTTCATGACTTAATTCATCTCCTGATTTATCTTCTTCATGAATACTTTCATTTTTTGAATCTATATCATTCTCCATATTTCCATTTTTTGGTTTTATTGTTGTTTTAAGCTTTTTAAATAAACCAAATTTTTCTTTATAAAATTCTTTAGCTAAATCACTTATATAATCAATTGGAAATATATATAAATTATTAATTGAAAATAAACGTGAACACCATTTATATATTTGGGTTGAATCAGTGCATATAGTTTGATATCTAAATAATTCTGAAATATCTCTAACTAATGATTTTTTATCTTTTTCTAATTCATTTGATAGTGTTTCATATGTTAAAATCAGTTCTTTATATTTCTCTAATAATTCTTTATTCATATCTAATTTATCTAAATTGCCACTGATATCAAATTGTTTATTTGAATTTAATATTTTATTTTCTAATTGTAATAAATTGCATTCACTTGCAGCAATTTTATTTTTATTTTGATTAATTTTATCATATGTATCTGGGTCTTGTTCTGTGCATAATCTATCAGTTATAATTCCACATAAGACATCAGAAGGACAATTAAAATTAATAACATAGCAGTCTCTAAAAGCTTTAGGAGATATTTTAGATGAAGATTTAGAATTTACTAAATATAATTTGAAATTTTCATGCTTATCCATTCTTTTATTTTTTATAATATAATATTTTTTTTCAGTTTTTGCATTATATCCAGATTTTTCATTTATATAATTGTCAAAAATATTATATATATTTTCTTCACATTGATCTATAAAAAGCTGATTTCCATTTTTCATGCATATTTCAATTTTTTCGAACATATCTCCTATTTCATTTAAATCATTATAATTAGTTTTAACAATTTTTTGTTCAAAATTTGAATCCAAATATTTTGATATTATTATCAAGCTAATTCTTTTAGAGTCGATTAAATATGGCACTTTATTATTCATTATATATAGCATAGTGAAATTGTCTGCTAAAAATTCTGAATATTGACCAATAGAAGAGAAAAATGCTTTATCTTTACCAGTATTATCTAAGAATTCCAAAATCAATCCACATAATGTAAATTCTTTTATATTTTCAATTTCTAATTCTTTAGTTAAAGAATATAAATAAGTTTTTAATTTTTTCCTAAAATATTTATTTAATGGAGCCGCATAAATTAAATAACAAGAAATAAACATTAAATAAAAATCATAATTTAATAATATTATATCAATTGTTGCTTTTTTATTTTCCCAAATATTTATTTTCTCATTTACTAAAGTATAATATTCACTAAAACATTTATTTAAATTAGTTAATTTTAATTTTTCTCCATTTATATTGTCATTTCTAGTTTCTAATTCTCTTATTTGCTCATCAATTTTAATTATTTCATCATCAATAATTTTTCCTTCTTCAATAATTTCTTTCTTTTTTTTTTCATGTTCTTTTAATTCTTTTTTTATTTCATTAATTTCATTAATTAAGTCTTTATTTTGTTCATTTTGATTGAAAAATTTATTCCAAGCTGAAAAATAATCACATAATATTCCACTAATTTTAAAAGGTTTTTGGTATTTATTTTCATTAAAAACAAATTCTGGATTATTTATTATTTCTTTTGATATATCAAATAATTTATTTTTTAAAGTTTCTTTTATAGTTTTTGGATTTATATTTGTTAATGATCTAAAAGTTTCTAATTCTAATGTTCTTTTTGTTGTCTCCCAATCAGTATATGTTTTATCAAATAAATTATATAATTTAGATATTAAAAATTTACCAAAATTAAAGGATTCCCAGGTATTTCTTATTTCTGTTATATCATTTTGACTTATTTTATTTATAGATGGATTTAATTTTGTTATAACTTCTCTACTTGGAGCTAATTTTTCATCTAAATCTAATTCTTTTTGTATTATTTTATCATTTAAATCTTTTGTTTTTTTATCTTCTAATTGCTTATTTCCTCTACATATATTTTTTTCTTTAACTTTATTATTTCTTATTTCTTTTTTTGATTCTAATTCTCTTTTATAATTCTCTTGTCTTGGTATTGAATCTTCTAAATCTTTATTAATATTTTCTAAAAATTCCTTTATTTTATCAGACATTTTAATTCCATCATTATATTTTTTTTGTTTTTCTTCTAAAATCATTTTATATTCTTTATATTTTGAAATATAAAATTCGCAAACATTAGTATAATTTTTAACATCTAAATATAGTTTAATTCCAGTTTTTATATAATAATTTTCATATAAGTGATTTACAAAATGATATATATCAATTAATAAATTTGGCATTTTTGTTTTTATTTTTGAATCTAATGAATTTTCTATTTCTTTTATTGATATATTAAAATATGATTTCATATCATCAATTTTCCAATTTTGTAAATAGACAACAGTTGAATTATTAACTATAGTTTTATATTTTGTAAATAATTTTATATATTGTTCTGTACCATAGTTTATATCAATACAAATAGATATATTTTTTTCTAATAGTTCAATTATTTCTTCTTCTTCTTTTTCAAATTCTTCGTTAGGCTCAAAAATTTCGAAGTTATTAGGTATTTCTTTTATATCCATTAATTTATGAATTATATCATAAATGTATTTAGAATTTATAGACGAAGGTACATAAAGAATTGATTTTTTATTCATTTGAACAGCTTTCTTTATAAATGGCTTAATTTCAGATTCTATGAAATTATCCTTAGTTTTGATTGATTTATTATTATAAATAGAATCTATTTCATTAAAATCTATTCCTGAAAGATATGAAGCAAAATGCAATAAGTTCTTTTTATCTTTATTTTCCATTCCCAATAAAATTATATTTGGTGAATTATTTTCCAAAATTCTTAATAGTTTTATAATTATTTCAATATTCTCATCTATTAATTTAATATAATTTTTATATTTTATATCTTTTGCTCGATAAAAATAATCTATTTTTGATTTAATAAAATCTATTAAAATTGTTTTTTTATTTAAAAAGCAATGCTCTTCTTTTAAATCTTGATTATCATTATTAAAATTATTATAATCTCTACAAAAAATAAATGATTCATTTTTTTCCCAATATTCATTGAAAATATCTTCCTTTTTTAATTTATCTTGTTTAAAAATGCTACTATATGCATCACATATAATTTGTTGAAATAGTTCTATATCTTCTTTTTTATTTAGTTTATTAGAATAATTTAAATAACTTTCATAAAAAAATAATTTTTTTAAATATTCTGGGTAATCACTTGATCCTTTAAATTTAAATAAATGGAATGATTGTAAAATTTTAATTGTATCTTTAATATTAAATGATATATGCACTTTTGAAGGTATTTTTTTAATTGAATTTTTTAATAATTGATTTAATTTAAGTAAAACTTGTATATATTGAGTAGAAGTAACTCCTGAAGTATTTGGAATATATTGTCTTAAATGAAATTCTAAAGATGGTTTAAAAACTAAAAGATAATAATCATCATTTGTCGAAAAAGTGATTAAATTAAATTTAGATATAAATCTACTAAATTCTTCATCATAAGGATAAGAAGAAATATTTCCACATCCATATACATTAAATTTTTTTAAATAATTAATTTGATTGTTTTTCATATCATATGTAAATTTATCACTTTGCAATTTTCTTAAAAATTCAAATAAATATGAAGAGCCATATTTATCTTTATTTATATTCATATTTAAATCATCAATAAATAAACATATTTGTTTTGCATATTTATCTCCAAATAAATCTCTTTTTATTGGCTCAATATTTTTAAAAAGATATTTTTCAACTTCATTTGGCTTAGTATAATATGAAGCGTTAATTTTTATGTTTTTAATTTCCATATTTTCTTCGGATTTTCTATTAAACAAATTTGTTAAAAGAAAAGATTTCCCACTTCCATCCTTTCCATTAAAATAAAATGGTTTATCATTATCAATCAATTTTTCACATATCCAAGTATAAGGAATAGTTTCAATGCTATTTATAAAAATCTTTCCATAAATAAACATTTTATTTTTTTCTCCAAATGAGGATATATAATTTTCATTTTTTAATAAATTATTCCATAATTCAAAATCATTAGTATCCTCATCTATATAATAATCGAAAATAGGCCCTTTTAGATCATCTGCTTTGAATAAATCGCTTATTAATTTTTCTATTTTAGTTTTAATAACAAAGTTAGATAATAAATTCATTGTCCAAGTACAGCTAAAAATAAATATTGATAAAGTACATTTTTTAATTAATTCTATTTTTGGTATAACATTAAAATTCTTTCTTCCTATTTTAATATCTTCAAAATTAAACATAGGAAATATTGAATCAAATATATTAATTAATGATTGCATTGCATAATTTGAATTTAAATTGATATTTTTTATTTTATTTTGTTCAATAAATTCATAAATTTTAGGAAAATAATTTTCGAATAATCCTTTTAAATAACTTTTTAATATTTTATTTTCTGTTATTTTTGGATTTGATTCAACCCAAGTAAATAACATTACCTCCCAACTATAGCAATCATAAGAAAATGGAATAATCATTTGATTGGCTAAAAATGAAGGAGGAGTATTGTTTAAATTTGTAGTTTCAAAAAATAATTTAGTATATCTAAAATTTAATTTATACCCATTCGCTAAAGTTAAAAATCTATCTTTATCATAAATATTATTAATATATTCAATCCAAGTATCATCTATCGGCCCATCAAAAATAATAAATCTCATTTTCTTTTCTGATTTTTTGTCATTTTCTTCCTCTTCCCTATGATATGATACTGAACTATTCTCATCTATTATAACTTCTTTTTCTTGTTTTTTATTAATTTCTTCCAAATTTTTAATAGTTAATTCTTCTTCAATTTCAGGTAATTTATATGATAATAAATTATTATAATAATCATTTAATTTATTCATCATTTCAGCATTTTCTTCTGAAAATAAACTTAACATATTATAGAAATAATTATTATAAGAGTTGTATGCTTTTGAATTAATATTTTCTGAAAATATTTCATTAGGCCAGCTAATTTTAGGATAAATTCTAATATTCATAAATTTGGGAAATTTATTTTTATTTAAATTATTCAATTCTTTTGATATTATATTTAGATTTGTTAATAAATGTGATTTACCAGAAAGAGGTGGACCTACTAAAACAAATTGATTAAAATGATAAACAGATGAATATAATATATTCATTTTATTTTCATATATTGGAGAATTTATTTTTAATTCTATTAATTCTTTTTTAATTATTTCTTCAATTTGTTGATCTTCTTGCTTAAATAATTTAATATCTTCTGCATATTCCTTTATTTCAAATACCTCATTTAAAAATTTCCTATTATGCTCTAATTCTTCTCCATTTAATATTTGTTCAAATTTAGCCCTAAATAAATCTTTTAAAAATAAATTTATATTTATATCCTCTTCATTTTTTCCTATTAATTTATTTACAATTGCAGAAATTAAATTGTTTATAAATATCATTTGAATATTTATATTTTTAAATAAATTTAAAGTAGTGCTAACATATTTAAATATATAAATAATTTTATTACTTATTTGTTGTGCATTTTCTATATTTAAATTTATTAAAGATTCTTGTAAATATAAATTCATATTCATTTTAGGAATAGCAACTTGTCTATAATAATTTTTAATAATGTTAGGAATATCATTTGAATCAAAAGGTTTAATATAAGATAAATCCCTAAAAATGAATATATTAGTATTTTTTATTGCATTTTGATTTTGTAATTTATCTCCAATTTCTGAAATTTCTTCATTTTCTATTTCCCCACGAATAATTCTATATATCTCCATTATTCTTCCAGATAATATTTCTAATAATTCATATTTGATATTTTGGCTCTCATCAATACAAATCCAAGAACCATATTTTATATTTGCATATAACACTTTATTCAAGGAAATTACATCAAAATTTGATGTAGCATTTACATAATTTATTCTTTTCCCGCATAATTTTGAGAAAACTTCTAAAATTTCTTTTTTTCCTGTATCTTGTATACCATATATGTGCATTGGTTTTTTATTGTATATTGCACTTGAAAAGGTAATATACATTTTTTCACATTCTGGTAAAATTAAAAAATTACTTTGAAAACCAGTATATTCATATCCATATTCTAATAGAAAAGATAGAAAATGTAATATATATGTATCATTTTCTATTTTTGGAACAATTAATTTATAAAAGTTATAATCGCTATTTGATGTAACATCTTCTCTTATTAAATTTTCTATTATATTTTTAGCATAATTTTCTAAAGATATAAGATTTATTATTATTCTTTTTTGTACTGAGCTATTTTTATTATTTTTAAGTCTATTAATAAAATCTGGTATTTTTTCATCTTTTATTTCATTATAAACATCAAATAGTTTATCAAATGCTTCATCTTGGTTTATTAATGCTTTTTCTAAGCAATCCATTATATAATAGAACATACTATTAAAAGCACCTTGAGCTAAATATTCATTATTTTCTATTAAAATATTTACAACATTTTTTATATTTTTTGTTATTTTTGTTTTAAGTGCATTTTCATATTCTTTTTTGAATAACTTAAAATTTTCTTTTAATTTTTTAATTAAAAATGTATCTAATAATTCAATTAAATCTTTTAAAGAATGGCTTTTAATTAACTTTAATTCAATTGTTTCATCATCAGTTGTAAAAATACGTATTTGCTCATCTCCTATAATTATTTTTTTTATCCAAGGATATATTTTATAAATCATTTTTTCTTTTGTTTTCATTGAATCTTTTTCTTGATATACTTCATTTAAATTATCATCTGTTAATAAATAATATCTTGGAGTCTCTTTTCTTTTTTTATTCAAAAATGAGTAGATAGCTTTATAATTTTGTTCATAGGATAAAATTATTGAATTTATTACATTATTTGCTTTTTCATATCCATGTTCAAAAAATCTTTGGATAATTCTATTATCCTTACATATATTAAATAAAGTTTTTTTCAAATTTTCATTCATTAATTTTTTATGCTCAGTAGGATTATCTTTTACAAATTCTGGATTGTCCAAAATACCTTCTATTTTAACTAAATACTTTTGTAAATTTATATAATTAGATAAAAAATATCTATATTTATTAAAATCTCCTACTATTTTATCGAGTCTTTCCAAAATACAACCACAAAATCTATTTAAGTATATTCTATTTAATACTTTTAAATTTTCTTCCAAAAATTCAAATTCTCTATCAAATTCTTCTTTATTATAAGTCATAGGTATCCTTCTCGGATAAAAATTTTCACTAGTTGTTTTTAGTAAATCTTTTAATTTTCTTTCTTCATTACCTCTAATATTTAATTCTTTTATATCTTGTAACTTATTTAATATATTTTCATTTTCCATAATTTGTCCACATGTGATATTATAATCTTCATTTTTATGCTCCCCGAATATTAATTCTGATAATAAAGAATTTAATGTATCAACTTTTGTAACATTTTCATTTTGGATAGTTTCTAATATTGGTAAAATATTTTCAAAATTTTCAACTCTTTTCTTAAATTCTAAGGGTACTTGAGGAAGCTCTATATCAACCATTGCAACTTTGCATAAATCCAACCATTCTTTAATAAGTTTAGTCATTTCTGGCAAATTTATATTTAGAACTTTTTTATCTTCCCAATCTTTTGCCATATCATGGAAATTTTTGATACTTTTCCATAAATTAGATTTTAAATTTTGATTATAAACTAAATTCTCTAGGTTTTCAAAATTACTTTTCATTGTTATATCAAGCTCTAAATCATTTTCTTGTTGTTGATATTTTTCTTTCATACTTAAACATTTATTTATTTTTAATGAATTTTCTTCCAAAAAATCGATGGCATTATATGTATCATCATTATAAGTATTTAGAATATCATTATTTAATTCACTATTTAAATCTTTTATATAATTGTCAAATTTGGCAATTTCATTTCTTAAATCTATTTTGAATTGATTTATATTATTATCTATAAAATATGAAGTTGCGTCTAATTTTCTATCATAAATAACATTTATGTTTTTTAATTCAGTTATGCATTTTAAATCATATTCAGGTATTTTTATATCTTTGTTTCCTTCTAAAAGAGATTGAAAATCAATTATTTCATTTCCAATATCTTCATGCAATTGCTTTTCTTTATTACAAGCTTCAACTGCCTTTTTCAATCTAATGAAGCTTTCTATATCATTTGGATTAACACTTAAGTTTGTTAAATGTCCATTCATTCTTTTTATATTCTTTTTCACTTTGGTTAAATATACATGTGGTACTACTTTTTTCATTTTTTCAAACCATCTTTTTGGGGCATCTAATACTAAGTCTAATAAATCTTCTAATTGAAATTCAAATATACCTATATTTATAATTGGTTTTAATAATTTAATTTTATTTTCTTCTTCGTGAAATTCATTTAATAAATCTTTTAAATATTGGGGTGACCCATTTTCTTCTAATTCTTTAAAATTTATTTTTTCATATTTTTGATAATTTAGAAAAATAGGCATTAAATCTTGAATTGTTTTTTCAATTCCTCTATGACATAATTCAAAATTTTTTTTAATTGAATCAAATTTTTCTGATATACATTTTTGTTCTTTTAGCCTTACATTTAGATTAGAATTTTGATCTACATTTACTTCAAAAACTTCTTCAAAGCAAGACATATATTTTGGAAATTCCTGTGGATCTATAAAATTCTTTTTATATATAACACAATATATAGTTTCTTGAATAAAATTATCAAAAATTGCTTCACCCATTGCTCTAATTCCTGGATTATAAAATATGTTTTCATTCATACATAAGATTTTTGTGATTAAAATCGGTGAATCAACCCATTTATTAACAAAACATTGATATAATCTTTTAAATCTTTTTTCTAGAACATCTAAAGAATTATTAATTGTTTCAAATTTGGCTTCATTAAAAATATAATCCATTACTCGAATATATCTTAATAATTTTTTATAATGTGTTTTTCTAGTAGCATCTTGAGCATATGGAATTGCATCTTTTATGAAATTTTGGATATCTGATCCATCTCCTACTTGCTTTTTATCATTATTATTTCCATTATTATTATTTATATTATTATTATTTAAATCTTTATTATTATCATTATTATTATCTGAATTATTATTATTATTATTGGTATTTTGATTATTACTAGGAAAAGCTTTCTTTTGCCTTTGCCCTGTGATAGCATTATCATCTAAAGTTATTTTTTTAATTGATTTATACACTTGATAAGATTTATTGCATGCTTCATTTATTATATTTTTAACCCTTGTTCGGTAATTATTTATTTTTTTATCTATTTTTACTAAGTTATCTTTATGCAAATCATTAAATTGATTCAGTAATACTGCTCCATTATTTAATTCTAATTGAAAAATATTATTTGATTTCATTTCTTTTAATATTGTTCTACTATCACAAATACCTTGAAGTAAATGCATATCTACTAAAAAAAATTTTTCTTTTAGCTTTTCAGTATAATATTGTCTTCTTGTTCTTTTATAAAATCTTCTCCATAAGTCAAATAGTTTTGCATTTTTAAAATTTTTAAATAAAGAAATTTTCATTAATTGCTTATATTTATTGTAATTCTCTACCCATTCTTGAATAGAATAAACAAATGGAGCGCCGCCTCTTTGATAATGCAATATAGTATTTTTTGAGATTGTAATATAATCTATATATTTTCTTTTTTTACCAATTGATGGTAATTTTTTTTTATTTCCGAAAATTCTTAATTTATTAGAATTAAATTTTGCTTTTGTATTAATATCTTGATATGTGCATAAAGCATAATCAACTGGCCCACCGACCCTTTTAGCATATAAAAAATCATTGTCACGTAAGTATAAATGCATTTTGAATGTAGAAAAATCAATTATTTTATCTTTTGATTTAACACTTTGAGAAGCAATTTTAGTTTTATTAAAATAAAAATCTTCAGTTGTCATATCTGTTATAGTATTAGATTGTTTTATTATATTTTCTGTTTTATAATAATTGTTTTTATTTTTATTAAAAGTTATTTCTTCTTCTTTTTCTTTGTTTCCAACATTTATATCATCAAAAACACTAGCCATCACTATTTCATCATTATTTGTATTAATAGGACTAACTTTATGATGATAATTCATTAAAGTTTTGTTTTTTAAATTAGTATCTTTATATGTTGTTTTTATTAATATTTCTCCATCTTTTTTTATTTTTTCTTTGGAAAAATCAGTTCTTTTTAAAGTAGGTAAAGTTTTAGTGAATTCTGTGGGTTGTTGATTATATTTTGTTCTATCCAACAATATTGGATAATGAATTAATTCTCCAATATCAGATGGGATCTCTTTTTTCGTTTCCCAATTTTGTATAATCACATTGCCCATTGTGGGTGAACGCAAAGATGGTAAAGTTTTTAAGGCTATATTAACATTTTTTTTTTCTTGAAGTTCTCCTTTTAATCTAAATCCTTTCGCTTTTCCCCAATTGCTAGTTATTGTTTCGAGAGGGTTTATATATAACTTATTTATCAATTTATTTTCTTCCATTAGTTATAGATTTTTTAATTTAAAAATTTTAAATTAAATATATAAATAAAAATATTATGATTTTTTTATTTATTATTTGTATTTTATTAAATAATTGTTTTTATTTGTCTTATAATGGGGATTGGGGATTGGGGATTGGGGATTGGGGATTGGGGATT
>JAJMZT010000062.1:0-13845 GCA_023807265.1 Metadinium minorum
CCCCAATCCCCAATCCCCAATCCCCAATCCCCAATCTAATTATCCCCTTTAAATATTAATGATTAGTAAATTAATAAAAAATAGTTTTAATCTTATATTTTTTAAATTTATATAAATGATCGATACTTATGCTTTACTTCTTGGTTATAAAACTAAAATAATTTTCTTATTTTCATATCAAGATAATAAGAAAAAAAAAATTAGTTCCCCTGAATATCAATATAGAAATCAAATAATTGAAAATATAACTGATAAAAAAAACATATCAATTGAATTACTTGAATTTTTAGTAAGGCAAAATAAAGAAAAGTTTACATTAGAAATAATGATTGATGATAAAGAATTTATATTAAATGTAGACAAAACTACAGAAAGAATAAATTTTTTTTTTGATCAAACAATAATTGATAAAAATACAAAAGAAGAAATAAAATTAAATTGTTTTAATATTAATGAAGAATTTGATATTTATTATAATTGTTTTTGTAAAAATAAAAATGTAATGGAAAGGTTAATACAATCATCATTGAATTTATTGGATGAAGAAAAATATTCTACTTTTAGTTTTTTATTTCATATTTTTTCCAAATGTCCTCATCATATATCGAAGAAAGAAATAGAACATTTTTTATTAAAAATTAAGAATAAAGGCGATTTATCTAAATATGACAATCAAGAATTATATAAGTCTATTCCCGAAGAGTTTCATTTTACCCCAATTTTATTTATTTATTATATTTTTAATGATATTTTTTCTCTTAAAAAAATTATTGATATTGAAGAAAAATATAGAATCACTACTTTTAATTGTTTGTATGAATATTCTAATTTATTTGATAAAGCTTTAGAAATTTTCCCTGCATATTCTTTTTTAATAGATAAAGCAGATACAATTGAGAAAATAAAAATAGTTTTAAAATGTTCAAATAATTTTTCTAATTTCATTTATATGATTAATGAAAAAAAAGAACATATTTCAAAATATATTACAGATAAACTAATAATAATAAATGACTTTTTTGATATAAATAATATTTTTAATGAACCTTTTAATAATAATTTTTATATAGCTTTAGAAAAATTAAATGAATATGAAATTAAATCTAAAATTAAAATATTAACTTATTTTCCTGAAAAACTTTCAAAAGCAAAGGACATACAATTAATAAGAAGAATAATATATGATTATTATAGAGGGGAAAAAGACAAACAATTATCAAAACAATTATATTCATTAGTTAATAAAAAAGATTTTAAAATTGCTTGTTTAAATAATTATGAAATATTTGGAATAATAAATGTATTATTAAATTGTGATTATGAAACTTCAATAGATTTTGAAAACTTACTTGGGAATGTTAACTATAATGATATTAATAATGAATTATTGGTTTATTTATCAACTATAAATTTTGAATCAATATTTGAATATGAAAACAGCTTCGATATTTTTATATGTAGTTTCATAAATAAATTATCGAATTTTAAAAGTTACGAATTAATATTTATCATCATTAATAAATTGAAAGAGAGTATTCACAATAATTCAATAAAAGAAAAAGAAGAAATAAAAAAAAATGAAAAAGGTTTTTCTACAAAATTTATAAGAATCAAAGATCAATTAGATAGAGAAATTAGTTATTCAATTATAAAGCTTAGAGAAAAGCATATAAAAATATTGGAAGGAAAACTAAGTAAGAGAAAAGAAGAAGAAGAAGAAGAAATTATAAAAGTATCAAGCAAATTTATACATTATTCTGATCAAAATAAAAGTTCTGAAAAATTATTAAATGATTTACAAAATTTGTTAACTAAAAAAAATATAGAGCTATTAGATAATATTTTTTTAGAAACATTGAAAAAATATAATTTATTAGTTTTTACTTTTAATAATATAATAGATTATTTTATTAAAAATTCAAAAAGTAATAAAATAATTCCTTTATTTTTAAATGAAGCACTTATTATGGACAAAATTAATAATCAATTAAATAAATATATAATTAATCAAGATGATTTATTTTTAGAAAATGATTCTATTAATTATAAGTTATTAGATATTTTATATAAAAATAAATATTTTGAATTATATAAGAATTCAACATATTCAATAATAACTATCAAAAAATTAGAAATTATAGCACAAAAAATAATGAATGTAAAAAATATTTCATACAACCAAATTAATTTATTATTTAATAATAAAGATAGAAATATATTATTTTGCTTAATAGGAACCTCTTTTCAAGAGAAAATAATTAAATTTATAGAGAATATTATTGGAAAAATAAATCTATTGATAAATAAAATAAATCATATTAAAGATGAAATACAAAAGATAAATTTTATTTCAAATGAATCTCTAATAAAATGGTTAGAAGAATATAATAATAATATGAAAAGTTATGATATAAATATGTCAGATATAGAAAGTAAAACTAAATACATAGACTCTTTTGAGAAATTATTAAATACATTTTTAAAAAAAATAGAAATTAATTATTTTTACAAAACAAAAACTGATTTTAATGAAGAACAAAAAAATAAAATTGAATATAAAGATGAAAATGAAAAAAAAATAAAAGAAGATAAAGAACAATATCTTTTATTTGAAAAAGTTTTATTCATTTTTGATTCACCTAAAAATATAGAAATGAATCCAGAATTAGATAGGTTAATAAGTTCCTTTTTATTATTAAGTGATGGAGAGCAAAGTGATATAATTATAAATTTATCAGAATGCTATGATTTATATCAAAGCATTTATTTAAATCATAAAATAAATATTGAACAAAATAAAATAGTTTCAAATGATGAAATAAAAATAATAAAAAAAAGTTTTGAAAAATTATATCTAAAAGAAAGAATGTATGAAATATACACACAATATTTGTCAATAAAAGTTAAAATAAAATCTCCAAAAAATAATATAAAAAAACCAAAAAAAAAAAAGAGCAAAAAAAAAATTCTAAAAAATGATAGAAAAGAGTTTACTTTTGAAAAATATAAATCTTTTTTATCATCTTTAGAAATAACAGGAGAAATAATTAATAAAATGAAAGTTACTGACTTAATGAAAGAAATAAAAAATAAAAAAATAATTAAAATTATTTCTTTATTAAATGATAATAAAAATGCTTTAAAATTTTTATTATCAATTAGTTCACAAGATTGTAGAAATTTACAAGAATTGGCTGGGGAAGTGCATGGAGGAAATAATCAAAATTTTTTATCAATAGAAGATTTACTTAATATCGAAAAAATAGTTGAAACTTTTGAAAATATTAAAAACCAATTATCAAACGAAAATTTTGACGATAAAAATATTTTTAAAATTTTAAAAGAAGAAATTGAAGAAGAAGAATTCCAAAAATATATAAATAAATTCCAACAATATAATGAATTTTTCACAGAGAATCTCAATAAAAGTAAATTCACTACTGAAATAATACAAAAAATAATAAATAAAAGTCAATTTTTGTTAATAAATAGTAATATCAATTTTTTTAAGGCTTATTATAAGGATGAAGAAAATTCAATATTGCCAAAAAATATTTTTAGAGAATTTGATTATAACTATATGATATATTTAAGAGATAGAGCTTTGACAAGATATAATATTACTGATAATATATTATCAAATGAAAATGATAAAAACGATGAATTTACAAAAAATTTAAAAGAAGAAGAAAAAAGAATATCTAAAAATAATAAATATTTTATTGAATGTGTTCATCAGATTAATGAATTTATTAAATTATTAAATAAAATATCCGAAAAAGGCTATTTATATTATTTTTCCCAAAATGAAGATTTTGCAAAAAAAACTAATAATGATGTCCTATCTTATTTTAATGAAATAGAAAAGATTAATGATATTTTATTATTAAAAATAAAAATAAAAATTGAAAAAGAAATCAATAATGTTGAGAGAGAATCATATATATCTAAATTTTATATATCAGGAAAAGAAAAAAAAGATTTCAATGAAGCATATGAAGAAATAAAAAATATTTATGAAAATATAGTAAAAGCACAGAAAAATGCCTATAAACAAAAAAAATATATAAATTTTATTTACGGAAGGCAATTTCATTTATTCTTTGACTATTTTTTTAATAAAAGGAAAAATGACAATTTTAATTATTTCTTATATTTTTTTACCAATAACCAAACAATTAAAATAAAAGACTTTAAACAAAATATGATTATTGAAAATGAAAAAAATTTTCAATTTTATAGCAATTTTATTGAAGAATGTGAAAAATTTTTAGGACAAATATTAGAAGAAAATGGACTTACATTAGAATTAATATACAAACAAAATAAAATCTTAGATAAATATAATAAATACTCTGGTATATATTTGAATGGAGCAACAGATTTAGAGAGTGAAATAATTCAGTGTGTTAAATATTTAACTAATAATATTCCATTAGCAAGTACATTATTACTTTGCCAGCAAGATACAACAAATGAAGAAATAGTGTCATTTTTATATAGAGCCATTTTATGTGATTATCATATATGTTTTTGCATTGCAAGGACAGAATATTTATCAAAAGAAAAGAAAAATTTGATTTTAAATGTAATAACAGAGATATTTGAAAAAGAAAATAAAGATTATAAAATGAATTCTTTCCTATTAATAATGAACAATAATTTAGAAGATGACTTATGTAAATCATTATTTATTTTAAAGTATGTTAAACCATTAGATATAAAAAAAGACCAAATAACTAATTTAAAAATTTATGATACAAATAATGATGATGAAAATATATTGATTATTAATTCAGATCATTCTGGTGTAGGGAAATCAACTTATATTAAAATAAATAATAAAAAAGAAGACTATATATATTTTCCAATTGGGGGTATTTTTTCTAAAGAAGATACTTTAAAAAGACTTCAAGAATTAAATAAAGAAAAGGATATTAATAATAAAAAAAGTTTATTAATTCATGTTGATTTATATGATACTGATCAAAAATCTTTAATGAATGATTTTCTATTTTTTATTTTGATTACAAAATTGTATGGTCAAAACAATAATATTTTTTATCTATCAAAAATAATAAGTATAAACCTAGAAATTCCAAATAGTTTTATTGACTTTTTTGAAAAATATCCCATTTTGAAATTATTTCCTAAGAAAACTTTATCTTTAGAAAATTTAGAACCATTAATAGTCCCTAATGATATTTGTAGTAATATTAAAATAGTATCTTTATATTTAAAATTATTAAAAGAAGAAAACGAATTACCCGCTAATACAAATCCTGCTTTTAAATCTGACAATAAAATTGATAAAAATGCTATTGTTTTCCCATTCACTCCAAGTCATTTAATATTAAGTGGAATTGAATATGATTATAAAAAAATAATAATAAATGCTGAAAAGGAAAATGAAAAATTAACTCAAAAGGTATGTCAAGATTTAATCTTTGAAGAAATAAAAAAGACAATAAAAAAACCAACTTATTATCAAATAACTACATTTATTGAAGTTTTAGCAAAACAATTAATACAATTTAATAGGAATACTTTTTTAAGTGCATGCACTATTTTAGATTCAGGGCATTATAATGCTTGTATAGTAAGAAGTTTAATTGTTAGGAAATTTATAGATTTAACTAAATATTTTACAAAAGGTGCTTTTACTGAATTAATAAATGAGCAAAATGATGTATTAAATCTAAAATATACTAAATGTAATGAAAAGCAAAAAATAGAAAAAGCAAATAATATTCTTGAAAACTGTGAACATGAATCAATATCTTTTGAAAAAATGGATTTAGCCTTAATTTTATTCCATAGTGGAGATAATTGTGATGAGTTTAGTATAATTACAAATAAAAAACCTGAAGATAAAGCTTATATAGACTTATTAAATCTTAAAAATATTCAATCTGGAAAATATATTATTAAAAGAATACATAGTAAAGATTCAAATAAGATTGATATAAAAAGTATAGATAAATTAGAAGATTATAGGAACTATAGTCAAGAAGACTTTTTAAAAGAATTAAAAAATATTTTATCTTTAAAAAATCCTATAAAAAATGTACCAAAAAATGAATTAATATCTCTTTCAGAAATTACAAAAGATTATGTTTTTACAGTAGATAATTTTATCAAAATGTGTCTAATATTAATAAGAATAAGAGCTAATATTCCAGTTTTAATGATGGGAGAGACTGGTTGTGGAAAAACTAGTTTAATTAGAAAATTAAGTGAATTGCAAAATAATGGGAAATGCCTATTAGTTATAGATAATATTCATGCCGGGCATTCTAATGCTGATATAATTAAATTTATAAATGAAAAAGTTATTCCTCAAGCCAAAATATTAGAAGCTCAAGAAATTGAGATAAAAGAAAAATATAAAAAAAATGATCAAATATATGAAGAAAAAAAATTATGGGTCTTTTTTGATGAATTAAATACATGTAAATCCATGGATTTACTAAGCGAAATTATATGTAAGCATTCATGTCAAGGAAAGAAATTACCTGAAAATATAGTTTTTATTGGAGCTGTTAATCCCTATAGAAAAGCAAAACAAAAGAGAGTTGGGCTAAAAATTAACAAAAATGAAAATAATGAAGAATCAGATTTAGTATATACTGTTAATCCAATGCCACATTCTCTTTTAAATTATGTTTTTGATTTTGGAAGTTTAAATCCTGCTGATGAAAAAAGTTATATTATTAATATGGTGAAAGGGAAAATTTCAGAAGAAAAAAAATTATGTTCTTTAACTACTAATTTAATTGTCACAGCCCAGAATTTTATAAGAGAAAAAAATGGAATTTCATCTGTTTCTTTAAGAGAGATTAGAAGATTTATTATTTTTTATGAATTCTTTTTGGAATATTTAAAGATAAGAAAAGAGTGTATATCTGAAGAAGGAAAAGAAGTAAAAGATAATGAGGAGATACAATATTCTACATTAAATGATTATCAAATTAAATTATTTTCTATTAATTTATCTATATATTTAGGTTATTATTTACGTTTAACTGAAATAGATGATGGTAATGAAAATCTAAATGAAGGAGGATTACGAAATCAATTATATCAAAAACTAAATAAAATCTATAAAGAAGAAAGTAAAATAGACTTTTTAAAAGTTCCAGAATTAGAAGAAAATTTCATAGCAGATAACGTTGAATTAGAAAAAGGAATTGCAAAAAATAGAGCATTATTAGAAAATTTATTTTCTTTATTTGTAACAATTAATACAAAGGTTCCAATATTTATTTTAGGTAAACCTGGTTGTAGTAAATCTTTAAGTGTACAATTAATAAATAATGCTATGATAGGAAAATTATCAAATAACAAATTTTTTAAAAAATATCCTAAAATGTATGTAAGTACATATCAGGGATCTTTAAATAGTACATCAGAAGGTGTAAAAGCTATTTTTGATAAAGCTAGAGAAATTTTAAAAGTTTCAGAAAATAAAGAAAAAATAAGTACAATTTATTTTGATGAAATGGGGTTAGCAGAATATTCTCCGCATAATCCATTAAAGGTAATTCACAGTGAATTAGAATATGATTTAAATGAAGATGATAAAAAAATATCATTTTTGGGAGTATCTAATTGGACTTTAGATTCATCAAAAATGAATAGAGGTATAACAATTAGTATACCTGAACCAAATGAAAAAGATATTAAAACAACTTCTATTACTATAGCACAATCATATTTAGGAGAAAATTTGGATAATGTTTTAAAAACATTTTTTGAAAATTTAGGTTCATGTTTTTATAAATATAAACAAGAATTTAAAAAAAATAATATAATTAATAAATATGAAGATTTTCATGGAAACAGAGATTTTTACCATCTAATCAAATTTCCAGCAGCCAAAATAAAAGAAGCTCAAAAAAATAATAAAAATATTGACGAAAAATTTTTAGCAGATTTGGCTATTAAAGATCTTGGTAGAAATTTTGATGGATTAATTTTTGATGATAAAAGATATACTACGGGATTTGATTTAATAATTGAAAAATATTCTGAATATAATAAAGAAGTAAAAAATATTTTCAAATCTAGTAATTCAATAAATAATGTTAAAGAAAAAATAATGGATAATTTATTACAACCAACTAATGATTATTTAAGTAGATACCTTTTATTAATAACAAAGTCAAATATAGGAATTTATTTATTGTCTTCATTTTTGAAATCTATTGATAAAGAAAATAATAATTTTAATAATTATACAATATATATAGGAAGTATGTTTATTGATGATATTGAAAAGGAAGAGTATAGTACTAAAATATTAAGTAAAATAAAAATGAATATGGAAAAAAATACGATATTAATTTTAAAAGATTTAGAATCTATTTATCCCTCACTCTATGATTTATTTAATCAAAATTTTGTAAAAGTAAAGGGAATTAAATATGCAAGAATTGCACTTGGAAGTAAAACAAACTCCTTTTCTGAAGTTAATAATAATTTTAGATGTATTGTAATAGTCGATGAAGATAAAATACCTGAACAAGAGATTCCATTTTTAAATAGATTTGAAAAACAATATTTATCTTTTGAATATTTATTGACCAAAGAGCAAATAATGCAAGCTCATAAAATTTATGAAAAATGTCAAAATATGATACTTTTTGATGAAAATGAATTAAACCTTATAGATTATAATATTGAGAATTTACTGATTAATTGTGATGAAGAGGAAATAAATGGAATCTTTTATTTATTTTCTCAAAATGATAATAATAACGATGATGATTATTATGAAAATATTTTAGTTTCAAAAATTAGTCTTATCTTACCACAAGATATTATATTAATTTTATTAATTAATAGAAATCAATGGGAACAAAATGAAAATTATAAAAAGTTTTATAATAAAATATTAGATAATTATAATAAAAATGTTCATCATAATATCAAGAGCTTTTTATCTAAATATGAGAATGAAAATAATAAAGTAATTATTTATACTTTTACAAGAATAATTGATAGCATAAAAGAAAATTATTTATCATCAATAAGTTCAAAATTTTCCGGCATGATAAATAAAGATAATATTAAAGAAATTAAATTGTCTTCTATTCAAAACGAGTTTAATTTAGAAACAGAAATTGAATCATTTTTTGAAGATAATAATTTAAAAATATTTATAATAAGATTATTACCAAATGAATATTCAGCTTTTGATTATTTGAAAACAATTATTGAAAATAAAGAAAAAGAACATATAACAAAAAAAGGAAATAATAAAATAAATAAATTATTTATGTTTTTTGTTCATTTAGAAAGAATTTTTAATAATGATCCGTCTAAAGATAATATTGATATTATAAGGAAAAAAAAGTTGAATGGAACATTATCAAATTTAGCTGGATATATTCAAATATTTATTGATGATATAAATGGAGAAGATTATTTAGATAATAATAAAGAAATAATTACCTTAGATAAAATGATGAAAATGAAAAATAATGAATTATATAAAGCTTTTCTGAATATTGAATCCATATTTAAATATAATTTAAAAAGTTCATTATGTTATTTTGATTATTCATTTAATATTGATGAAAAAATATTAAATAAAGATAAATATATTAATGATTTAATAGATTTATTTGACAAAGATAAACATTTAAGAAAGATAATAGATGATTTAATAATGACTAATATTAATACAGAAAATGATAAAAATAAAAAAGGATTTAATTTATTTCAAAGAATAATTAAAGAAGAGAAATTTATAAGAGGAGATGTATGTATTTTTGATATTGTTAAAAAAGTATTAATTAAAAATTATATTAATGAGTTTAAAAAAATATACACAGAATTAGAAAACAATTATTATATATCTAGTATATTAAATGATAATAATAAATATGTTGAAAATGAAAGAAATCAAAAGATTAAAAATGATGAATTTAATCGAAAAATAAAAGAAATTTTCATTAAAAACATTAATTTAAAAAATAAAATACCAGAAAATGAAGTAAAAATAGAGATAATTTTAGGCTATACTTTACCATCAAAAATCTTATTAGAAGATATATGTAATTATATAACATCTAATATAATAGAACAATTTAGGGAGGCAGATGAAAATTTTAAATCTAATTATTTTGAACCAGAAGAATTTGATGAAGGAAAAAATCAATATGAAAATAATATTTCTCTTATAAATAGTTATACACAAAATTATTTATATTCAATTCCAATATTAAAAGAAATAGAGTTATTAGAAAAAGGAGAAAAATCTAATTTTTATAAATTATTATTGGAAGATTATTTATTATATTTTATTGATAAGAATTATCAAGAAGAAAATTCAACTTCTATAAATGATATTAAATCATTTATATTGATTATTTGTGAAAATAAATTTAAAATAAATATTAATTCATTAGATATAAAAAATGTATCGTGTTTATTAAATTGGATTGAAACTTATTCAATGGAAATAATATCAATGATAAAATTTTATTGCTTTTTAAGATCTTTTACAAAAATGAATTTAATAGAACAAATCAAAAATATAATTATAGAAGTTAACAATGAATATGAAAATTTTGATATAAATCAAAATCTAAAAATAATAAATAGAGTATTTTATCTTATTATTGGTGCCTCAATAAGAATATTAATTAATAATTTAAATGATATTCTTTCCGTAATAAAAGATGAAGAAATGTTTAATACGCTTATAAACAATTTAAATGAAGCTTATTTTACTTTATTATCTACAAATAATAATTTGAATCTAGGGTGTAAAGATATATTTTTATTTCATCAAACTATAAAAATAATGGCCATATTATCATTTAATAACAACGAAAATGAAATGGAAAAAGAAAAAACAATTATAACCGAATTTATAAAAAAAAAAATAATTAATACCGAACAAAAAGAACAAAATGTTAAAATTGAAAAAGCCAAATTAAAAGAGAATAAAGATAATAATATAAATAATGAAAAAGTAGGAGAAACAGAAGAAACAGAAGAAGAAAAAAATTTAAAAGAAAATTTAAATAATTATTATAATTATTATAAAGAAAAAAATAATATAAATTTTGAGCAAAATTTCTCCTCAGTATTATTTGATGAATTTAATAAAGAATATAACGAAAACTATAGAAAATATATATTAGAAACTATTCTCAAAGATGATAAATTGATTGAACAAAGTATTTTATTAATAAAAATGGTAATGGCTGAATATATTAAGCCAGAAGAGGAATATATGAATCAAATTTTGGACTATATATCTAATGAAGAACTATATTTTCCTTTATTAAATAATAATGAAAATAAAATAATTGAAAAAAATATAATGAAAATTTTTGATTCAATAATCAATTTATATTTTGATAAATTAGAAAATTTAGAAGAAATGATTTTATCTGAGTTATTAGAACGTTTTAAAGAATATTTAATAGTATTAGGTGAAAGCAGTAATGAGAAATATTATGATAATTATTGCAACGAAAATCTAGTTAAATTATATATTATTTGCTATATTAAAATATATTTAAAATATATAATTGATTTCTTATGTGATAAACGAAATTCATTAAAAGGGGAAGAAAATAAAATAATCAATGAAATTTGTAAAAATAATCCTATTTCAAATACTATAAAAATGTATTTTATAATATTATTATATTATAAAAAGCAATCTTTAGATCTTTTAAAAGAAAATTTATTTGAACAAATTGATAATTTAAAAAAGGAAATGACTGAAGATAATTTTAGCAATATTTTAACTAATTTAAGAATTCCAAATGAAGAAAAATTTCTTTTTAATGAATATTTTACTTATGTTAATTACCCTTCTTTGGAAAATTTTAAAACTAAATTTGGGTCATCGAAAGAAAATGAAGAAAAATATCCATTACTTAATGAATATCTTAAAAATGAAAATGAAGAAAGTGGACCAAAAAAGTTAAAATATCTTTATGAATATAATGGTTTTGTTAATACAATGATAAATTTTTATTCTGGAAAAGTTTCTAGAAATGATGCAAATAGAGCAGAAAGAACTTTAAACTTAGAAGATTTTTTTAAAAATGATGAAAAAATTAAAAATAAATTCAATAAATTTAAATCAATATGGAATGAAAATTTATCAAAAGATATAAAAAAATATAATGATGAAATTACAAAATCAGATAAATTTTTAGAAAATTTTGAAGAAAATAATAGATTAGCATATTTTTTAAATGATAATGATGATAAAGGTTATGGGATTTTTATTGCAAATGGTTTACAAAAATTTATAGAATGGCAAAATTCTTTTTTAAAACCAATTATAAAGGCTTATAAAACAAAGAAAAATAATATTTTAAATTGCTATATATCTCATATTGAAAAGACAATAAATGTCCAAAATGCAAATAAGTTATCAATATTACAAATTGAAAAATGTTTTGAAAATACTCCTTTTATTAATTTTAATGAACTTTTAAATATTTATGTTGTGAGAAATTCAAATGATATAAATGATTTTATTTATGATTTTGAAAAAATTGAACAAGAATTAGGCAAATATTTATTACCTAATAAATGTTTATTTAATGAGAAAAATATAAAATATATAATATATCAAAATGAAGGATTTAGAAATATTAATTATGATTATTTAATAAAATTTGGAGAAAAATATGGAGAATCAGAATTAGATGAAGAAGATAGAAAAAAAATATTTATATATGCAAATAAAGAATATAATAATTTTGATATTATATTCGATTCATTTATTTTATTGATTAATTATTTAAATAATGATTATTATGAGAAAAAAAATACTAAAATAAATGATTTTATAAATAAAGCTAAAAAGAAATATATTAATTTCAATCAAACATTCATAAATTATTTTAATAATGAAGGAAAAGATATAGTTATTGAAAAATTATTAAATTCCATATTATATATGGAGCATTTATGCTATGATCATTTAAAAGAAAAAATTGATAATAAATTTAAATCTACTTTAGATAAAGGTCCAAAAAATGAAATAGCTAATTATTTCAATTCAATTCATGATGATAAAATTATTACAAAAACTGAAATTGCTTCTGCTGTAAGAAGATTTATTATAAGATATTTATTGAATGATGATAAAAAAGAAAATATTGACCCTAATCTGCAACTTTATATTTGTTTAGAAAGAAAATATTTATGGAAAAATAAAATATTTTCTAAAATTGGTGACAATTTCAAGGACTTACTAAAAAAATATATTGGCAGCTTTTCTTTTCCATTAGAAGTTAAACATTCTATTGATTTTTATAATCTTATTGGGGATGAAGAAATAAAATATTTAAAAGAAGAAAAGAATAAGTTTGGAGAAAGTGCAAATAAACCCGATGATAAAATGTTCACAAAGAATCCTCCAAAACCACGTACTGGCAATATTGGAATAGGCGGAAATAAATTTATGCCTCCAAATAAAATGAAAGGTGCAAAGATGAAAAAGAAGTAAATAATTATTGTTTATTATTCTGAATTAATTATATAAACAATTAAATAAGTAAAATGTATTTATTTTCATAATTTAGCTCTTAAATCCAAAAAATATCTTTTTCAATGATTAACAATTTAAAATAGTAATTATAATAATTGTTCAATTCAATTATTTTTCAATTTCTTTATTAATTAAATTTTAGGTCATAAAAAAATCTAATCTTTAAATTGATTTATTAATAAAGAGGTAAATTTTTAATAATTATTAATTTTTAGATAATTATTTTTAATTTTTTAATTTTTTTAATTTTTTAATATTTTTTCAAAATGATTTTTTTTTTATTGGGGATTGGGGATTGGGGATTGGGGATT
>JAJMZT010000063.1:0-13725 GCA_023807265.1 Metadinium minorum
CCCAATCCCCAATCCCCAATCCCCAATCCCCAATCCCCAATCCCCAAAGGCAAAAATTATTTTCTTATAATTAATATTATTTAATTATAATATTAATTAATTATTAAAATATAATTTTATTAAAAATCAACAAAATTATATAAATGCTGACCATCCTATCCACATTCTTCCAAGTAAATTAGGATCTGTTGCTTGTTCATTAAGTAAATCAACTTGAAGATCTACTTCGACTTTTTTTTGATCTTTATATTTAAATCTCAAACTTGTCATAGATCCATTTATTATATTATTTATAATATCTTTACTTTTTTCATGTATTTTTTCAGATTCACTCATTTCATTTCTTAATATAAATAAAGGATTAACACCACTTAATTTATTTTTCACAGTATTATATTTAAGCATAGGGACCCACTTATTTTTATCTTGTTCAAAATAATTTTCAATATTATTCGTATTATTTATATTTTGATTTTTTTGCATCCATTCTAATAAAGGTTCTTTAACGAATACTTCGCAATAATCTAAAATATAATCTTTTCCAAATTTATATGCAGATAAAACATCAATCATGGTTTGTCTTATAATACCTTTAATGCCAAAAGGGGATAATACATTACAAAGTTGTCTTGTCAATCTATATGGAACTAATTCAGGGATTAATTGATTTAATCCTTGTCCAAAAGCAACACCAAAATCAATTGCCACAATTTCAGAATTGTTTACATTTATTAAAAAGTTATCTAAATGCCTATCTCCGATTCCTAATATATATCCAGATATGCATATTGCTGCATAATTTCTTATAAAATTTACTCTCTGAGCCAAAATTTCTTCTGGTGTTAATAAATAATGCATTAGTGATTTTTGTAAAACATAACTAGGCATCATATTTTCTATTTTTCTAAAACTTCGAATAATTTCTTCATTATTTTGAATTAATAAAGCACCAAAACTTTGTTGCAAAATATTTGTAATTTTTGGAAATTTTTTATTATACCACTCAATTCGTGCTAAATATTGGGGAGATTTATGCAATTCCCATACTTTTTTTTCTGGTGGTTTATCTTGTAAAGACTCTATATTTAAACTACTCTGATATTGTGTAGTATATTCATCTATTAAATTTTCCATTGAATATTTTATTACTTTATATAACGATTGGGTATCAGAAATCCATTCTATAATTCCTAATTTTTGAGTTATTGGCACGACAACAAAAGTATTTAATTTTAACTTTTTTTTTGTGCAATTTGAATTTTTTATGAGAATTTCATTCATTACTTTAAATACTTCTTGTATTCTTTGATCAAGTCTAAGATCTTCGCAACCTTTCACCAAATAATCATATGATTTTTCATTATTTCCAAAAATTTTTATTTTTTTTGGTTTTCTGATAGATGAAAGGACTAACAAATGTTGATCAAATGAATTTATTTTTACACTATCATTTGAATAATTATTTAAATTATTATTATTATTCATAGGCAAAATAATATATTTTTTTGGATCTGAAAAATCATTACATTCATATTGACTTAGCCATTCCGAAAAAGTTGATAATTTTTCGATACCCTCGGCAAGCTGGCCATCACTTTTTGTTATGCTGGCAGTCAAAGGCTGAATTAAAGTAAAATACAATTTTTGTTTATCTTGCCCTTCCACTGCATTATTCAATAATATATCTTTTATTTTATTTATATCTACTGTATTATTTATTAATTCTTTAAAACTTTCAGCAAATTTCCTATTATAAGTACCTAATTTACTCTCTATAAATTTTTTATTTGGAGTAAGAACATCATATATCATTTCATTTATTATTTCTTTTATTATGTTTATTTCTTCTGAGATAATATCATTATTTGAATTTATTTCATTTTTATGATTTAAAATAATATTTGATATTTGATTTAGCCAAAATTTAATTCTATGCTCTGGATTTGTTAAAGAATCTAAAGCTTCCACAAGTGCATTCAATGAATGATAATCTGAATAATATTTATTGATATAATTAAATAATTCAGTATTTGAATTAATATCCTCTTTATTTATATTACTTTTATTAGAATCATTAATTAATAAAGATACTTTATTAAAAATGGATGAATATTTTTCTTGTGTTGTAAACGTATAAAATAAGGTCTGGGGCTGTTTTTTTAAAATTTGTTGTATGATAGGGAATAATAATTTAGACATAGAAGGGCTATTAATATAAGACATTAATTGTGATTGCCAACATAAATAGTAAGATATATCTATAAAAGAAGAATATTTTGTAAAAATGGATTCTAAAGTATTTATATTTCTTGATAATAATTCAAATAATTTAGGAATTATTTTTATTAATTTTGTATCCTCATAACTTAAACCTTTTAGTGTTAATTCCATATATGTTTTACATATATTATTATAGAATTGCAATATACTTTCCTTTGTTAAAAATAATGAATCATTCTCTTCATTATCTTGGAAATTTCTTATGATTTTATCACAATAAAATATCATTGGCCTTAAGGTTTTTAAATAATTTGTTATATCGTCTTTTTCATTTATATTTTTTTGAATATTAATTAAAGCGTCTTTTGCCGTATTATATGAGGAAACTAAATCATTTATGGCTTTATCTGAATATATTTCATTATTTATATTTGTATTTATATCGTTTTCATTTAAATTTGGGCCTAATTTAAGTAATGATATATCTAATAATATTTTTAATTTTAAATTATTTAATTTATTTTTTATTTCATAATTACTATTATCCGTTTTATTTATTTGACTTTGCAATACTTTCATAAAATTAGTAAATTTTTTATCCCAAGAAGTACTATCATTTAATAAAGATATATTATTATCTATCTCATAATGTATCATTTTATATTTATTTTTCATATAAGGATATCCGATAAAACTATTTTCATAATTTGGATTTTTTCTTTCATTTAACGCTATTTTAAACACCCTATCCGCAAAATCTAACATTTTTTTTTTATATAAATTTATACCTATCTCGGCTTTTTCCTTTATAGGAAAACTTTCTAATATTTGATTTGAAGTAATAATTTGTTCGTAATTTGATATATGGCTATTCATAATATTGACTATTACTTCTCTAGATTTATATATTTTTTCATATGCAGAAGGCTCGTCATATAAATAATTTGGCCATCTGGATGTCCATTTTAAGAATAAATCTTTTAAATTTTTGGCTCCTTGTTCACTTAAAATAAATTCATGATTTATATTTGGACTTAAATTTGCATTTGTCGCACTTGTTCCACGAATAAAATTTAAAAATTCTCCTAATTCATATATCATTTGAATTTTTTTAATAATTTCATGCTTTAAATCAGTATTTGAATATTCACCTAAAGATAGCCAATTATTATATAAACTAGATTTTGATTTTTGATAATATAGATATGATTTATCAAAATCTTTATTTTTAGCATGATGTAAAGCTATATAATATGAATAATTATTTAATGATATTTCATCAATAGTTGATAAAATATTTTCTAATTGTCTATTATTTAATAAATTATTATCATCTTCATTTATATTAAATATATTACTTTGGATTAATTCTTCTGTTCTTATTTCATTCTGATTTTGATTTTCTTTTTTATTTATATTATTTATTTCATTAGGTTCTTTTTCATTATCTACTTCGATATCTATATTTGAATTTGTATTCGTATTTATATTATTATTATTGTTTTCATTATTTGTTAAATATTTATTTATTTGCGACCATTGCCCCAAATCAGCACATGATGTTAATGCGAAATCTTCTATAACTTCTTTTAATGATGAGTCATTAAATATATTTTTATTATATTTTGCTTTCATAGCTTCGATACTTTCTAAATTGTATTCTTTTCCTAAATTTTCTGGTAACATATCAAATGTTGCTTGTAATAAATTTGTTCTTTCTATATTATATTTAACTGACTCATTTGAATGTGTTAATAATTCACTTAAATGAGAAAGGAAGTTATTTCCTTCTTTCATATATAAATCTGATTTTAAACTAAAATTTTGTATTAAGCCTATTTGGATATCTTTTATTTTTAATTTAGAATAAAATTGCAATAAATATACCCATATTATTTTTGTTTTTTTATTAATTATTATATCATTTTTTGATATATTATTGCTTTGACTTAATAAATTTATTTCTTCTTCGGTATCATCATTATTTATACTTTTTTTTATAATTTTCTTTCTGAAATTTCTTTTGGATTTATTATTTTCGTCTTCATCGTCAAAAATAACCCCTGTTTTGAGATTTTCAATACATGCCTCATATATCAAAATACTGCTATGGTAATTTTTACTGACTAAGCCACTTAATTTAATAATTTCTAAATTAGGAATGTAATCATTATTTATTTTCATAAAAGTAATAATTAATCTATGTATGCTACTGATAGTTAAATAATTTTTGATAATATTTTTTTTTAATATATCTTCAATTATATTTTCTAATTCTTTATTTTTATCTTGATATATAGCTTCTTTGTATATCGATATAATTATTTCTAATATTAATTCACAAGAAATTTCACTATTATTATTGCATACAGCCATTAGGGGGTCTAAAATATCTCTATTTCTAATTTGAATATCTGGCAAATCACCTTCTCTATACCTTCTTAATAATTTAATTTGATGCTTTTGATTATTTTCTTGTCGGTTAATCCATTTATACATTAATAATTCATTTTTATTTTGCTCTTTATTTTTATAATTATAATTCGAATTATTTTTGCTTACACCTTCTGGTATAAATCTTATTAAATTAGATTGACTTTCATCCACTGGCTTATACGATATTTCATTTTCTTCCAAGAGAGTGCCTAATTTTCCTTCTTTTTTTCTGCTTTTGTTTACTGGGTAGGGGACTTTAAATGCTTCTCCATGAGTAAAACCGAAATTGACATTTTTATTTGATTTTTCATTCATTGATGGATAATTTACTGTGCTATTTATTAAAGATGAATATTGTGTAAGGTTTATTTCTCTTTGGCTATTTGATAATGTTTTTATATTATTTTTATTTATGCTATTATAATATTTTATATTCTTATTATTTTTTAAACTGCCGTTTCTATCAAAGCTGAAAATATTTTTGGCATTATTATTGTTTTCTTCCATTATAACATCCATATTATTGCTATTTGTTAAATTACTATTGGCCTGCGTTTGAGAACTATTTATTGAATTAGTAAATAACAACTCATTTACAGATGTATTTAATAATTGATTAAAAGTATTCATTAAATTAGCATTTGTATTTCCAGCAATAGTAGCTTGTATTAAGCCATTATATTGATTATTATTATATCCATCTATCGAAGCCTTAACTAATGTTTCATACGTCTCATCCATGGTATTTCTATGCATCACACTGGGGGCTATTGGCTGCGACCTGTTTAAATAATATCCTGTAGTATTAATATTTAAGTCTTTATACACGCATTCTTCTAATCCTTTTTCATATATTAACAAATAATAATCTGCACTTGAGTAGGATAAAACTAAAATACTTTTGCTTATAATTTGGATTAGATCTCCTTCTTTTTGTATTGTTTCATCACTTAAATTTTGTAATAAATATATTAATCTATCAACTGGGTTATTTGGGATTTTATTTTCATTTCCATTATTAAAAAATTCTATAAATATTTGTGATAATTCTTTGTTGTTTTCATTATTGAAATTTATTATTATTTTATTTAATACGAATATTGAAAAATTATTATCAAAATGGGATGATTTAATAAAACTATCAATTAAAAATGAATAATATGTATACTTTGTTTGATGCTCCTTATTCTTGAGACATGTTTGAATATTTGAAATAATTATTTGCAAAACACTCATATATTTTTTATCTCCTATAATTATATATTGGTTCATGATATTAACTAAATTATTAATTAATTCGTCATCAGGATCTATGAAAATCTGATTTCGTAATTGATATAATGTGTTATAGATATCATCTATATAGGAGTTATCACTTATAATATTTTTGGATTTTTTATTTACAATTCTATCAACTATATCAACCATAAAATTGCTTAAAGTATTAAATATTAAATTTCTCTGTTTATTTGTGACTTTCCTCAATAAATTTAGAGAAAACATGAATATTTCTTTATTTGCGATAAACATTGGATATTGTATACCTGCTCTAAATATGGTGTTTACAGCTATTTTATCTACATTTGATAAACTCATATCTAATAGTCTTTTAAACATAGCTGTATAAAATTTATTATTTTTTAATTTATCCTCATTTTTATTTACATTATTATTATTTGGCTCATATGGCGATGGAAACATTTCATTTTCATTATCATTATCATTCTCATTTTCAAGTATGACATTTTGTGCATAATAATTTAAAATTTTAGATATTAATTCAATTGCGGCATTTTGGACCGGTGTTTTACTATTATTACATAATTTTAATAGATATAAGCATACTTCTTTGTTGGTTTCGAAACTTGTAATAAATTTTTTATTGTTATTTTCATTGTTATTGTTGTATAATAAATCATCTCCTATGGGTATATCATATTCTATGGCGCTTGCTAAAATTTGTATAGCACTTACGTGCCAGATATGGGCGCCCTGTTTATTATTATCATATTTTAACATTGATTGAATTGTACCATTGTCTAAATATATCAAATAATTAAATTTGCTCATTAAATCATTTATTATTTTTAAATTAGTCCTAAAAATGATATTTTTATTATCTCCTGATATTTTAATTAATGTATTTATATAATTCGACATCATATCTATATTTCCTTTATTTACTTCTAATTTTAAATCCTTACATGCTAAAATTGTTGTGGCTATATCTCTAAAAAAATAATTAAATCCTTTTCCACAATTACTTTTTTCAACAATTACAAAATTAATTAAAAAAGGGATAAAATTATCTATATATGGCTCAAATAATTCCAATTTATTTAATATAATTTTTATAAAAAATATTTTTTGGTTTAAAGATAAATTATCTCTATTCATTTCATTTAATAATAATTGCAAATGAGTTGGCATTTTTGTTACCAATAAACTATTCATTTTATTTCTTCTGTTGATATTGTTAGTTGTGTTTATATTGGTATTTTGATTACTATAAAATAAATTATGCATATGAGTTAAAATTATTATCATTGAATTCATTATAGGATGTTTATTTACATAATCTTCTTCTATTTTTAAAACATTATTATTTATAATATCATTTATTTTATCATTAGTATTATTTCCATCTGTAAAATTTAAATTTATGCCATTTTTTATTTGGGCCAGAAAACTCATATCAAAATTATTTTGGGTAAAAGCCAAAGATTTTTTTATCGTAGCTCCATATGCATCATGGAAAAATGAATCAGATACTAATGAATCAATTAATAATTTATTTTTTTCTTTATTATCGATGTTATTATTATTATTTACATCATTATTAGTATTATCAGTATTGGCATTATTATCATTATTTTGAGCTTCAGATTTATTTATTTGTTTTATATAAAAATTGGTTTCAACTGGGAATTCATATTTAAAATCTGGGGATATTAATAAATCAAATAATTTATCTCCTTTATCCCTGAATGTGCTAAATAAGAAATTATTGTATACTTCTATTTTAGTTTGTGTCAATTTAATTAATGAGCATAAACAATTATAAGCCGAGCAGTAATAATTATTAAATACTATAGTTATATATTCAGCTCGATTTTCTAAATTATATTCTGAAAATTGCACCTTATCAGCGATTTCTTTATATCCATTGATTTCTCTTCTTTTAGAATCGTGCAGTTGCCCAATTAATTCTTTTGTTATTTCATTTCCTTTGGTATTGGGGCCACATATTTTTCTATGTATATTATTTTTAAACACATCTACATTTATATAGTCGAATATTAAATTTATAAATTTATATATTATTGTAATTTCTAGTATGGCAACAAATTTTTCTTCATAACTACTTTGGGTGGCGGAGTTGCCCATTATTTTTTTATTTTCCACGATTAAATTTTTCATTTTTTCATAATTTTTTGTAAATAAATCGCATAAAATATTAATTCCATTTTGTTCAAAACTTATTTTTTTAATATATTTGAATGTTATAATTTTCATTAATGATATTCTGATATTATCTCTAGGCTTTCTATCCATATTTTGGTTTAAAAATATATCAATTGATTTTTGTATTTCACTTTGGCCTTTATCAGAATATGATATAATCGTTTTTAAATATTCATTTAATGATATTTTTACTTTTTTACTATATTCGGTCTTATCTTCTCTTAAAATAGGGAATAATATTTCCAAAAATGAAAAAGATTTTACTGTCCTAAAAGTATTTAATAAGCAATCAAAAATTAATTGAAATTCATTCCATTCTTTACTATTTGGGACTAAACATTTTGTATTTATCGGAAAATATCTAGATTGTATAATACTATATTTATTTTTTATTTTATTAAATAATTCATTGTTTTCACTATTATTATTAGCATTTTCAAAGGTACTAAATGAAGATATTTTAACAATAATACCAAGTAAATTTAATACTTCTTTAATTATATTAATTTGTTTTTCATTTATATACATATCAATAATATCAAGCCCTATATCATATATATTTTTGTCTAATTTTAGCTGCTCTATGTCCAAATTTTTCACAGTTATATTAATGAAAATCATAGTGGCTATTTTTAATTGATTTACTATGGCGTCTTGGTTATTGAATAATGTTACATTTGTCAAAAAAATTTCTGATATTATTTTTATTAAATTTTTTTTTCCGTCAGAAGAACATCTTTCATATAATATAAATATGATATTGATATGATTTGATGATTTGCAATTGTTTTTTATAAAATTAGTCACATAACTTTCGTTTTTTTGTAAAATATATTTATATTTAAAATCATTTGTTATATTTTCTAAAAAAATATCTGCAATAATGTCGAAGAAGTGCTGATCTCTTACTAATAATTCAGATATTTTGTCAAAGGCGTTTAAAAATAAAAAATTTAAGTAGTTCTTCATTAGTAATAGAGTATTTGGAGAAGAATAATTTATTAAAAATATAGAATTATTGTATATAATATCGGTAAATTCATTTGAAAAATTATTGCATATTAATTTATGTGTAATTAGCCAGAAAAAATAATCTATTATATATTTATTGTTAATTATTTTTTTTATTTGCACTTCATCGCTTAATTTGTTCTTTTCATCTTTATCGTCGTCGACACCATCGTCATCGTCGCTCTCGTTTTCATTTTCATTTTCATTTTCGTTCTTATTTCCTTTTCCGTTTCCGTCTTTGTCTTTTTTTATATTTAATATTTCATCAATATCCATTGATTCGATTTTATTATTATCAAAATTATTTTCTTTTAGTTGATCAAATTTGTAAAATAAATAGCATTTTTGTAATAAATATTTTTCGATATTTTCAAAGAAAAATTTCGAATTCACATTTAAAAACATTTCAGTAAAAGTTTGTATACTTTTCATAAATACTTTTATTTCATTTTCATATTTTTTTATTATAAATAAAGTTTTATCTGTTTCTTTTAATGATTGAACAATATCGAATAAAATATATAAGATATTATTATTACTTTTAGGCTCTATGTTGATTAATTCTAAAATATGGGGTGTGGTTAACTGAATATCGGATTTTAATATATTTATAATATATATAAAGCTTGCCTTTAATAATCGGCTTTGGTTTTCTTTTTCTTTTCTATTTCTGTATTTTTTTATTTTTTTTAATAAAAAGACTAATCTATTAAATAATTTGTCTAATGAAAAATTCATATATTTAAATTTAATATCTTTTAATGCCAAAATTTTTTTATCTAAAAGAAAATTAATATACTGATATTCTGCAATTTCTTGATAAAAATAATAAACATTATTATTATTATTATTTAAATATTCCATTTTTAGTTTCGGCCAATTATTCTCTTTTGTCCAATATTTTTCTAAATTTTCTTCCTTTTTGGCATTTCTAGCTATTAATTTAAATATAGATAGGTAGCCCTGCTGTACAATGCAATTAGATTCAATATCATTAGACATTAAAATAGTATATAAATGATTTAAAATATCTTTTAAATTCGAAAAATGGGCTCTTTTATTATTTTTTTTTTCTAAAAATTCGAAATTTTTCATAATTCCTTTAATTATAAGATTTAAGCAATTAGCCCCATGTTTAAATATAAATTCATTTAAATCAGTATTGGTATGACACATTTTAATTGTTGATATTATATAGTAAAATATTTCTAACAAAAACTTATCAGCTAAATATTTGTTATTAATAATATGAATTAAAATTTTTTCGAAACATAAAATGGCTCCAAATCTTTTAAATGAATCTGGGTGCATAGAATTACTCTCTATTTTTCTTATTAAATATTTTAATGTGTTTAATTTATCTTTAATACTTTTTAAATCTATATTTTGTTTTATAAACCATTTTATGTATTCAGCCAAACACTCAGAGGATATTTCTCGCAATTTTAAATTTTTATGATTAGATGTGCATTCAATGATTATATCTAGCATTGCCAAAATATTTTTATTATTTTTTGCATCCTTACTAATCCAATGAATTAATTGGAATAATAATGTTTCATAAATTTTTGATATACCTTTTTCCAAATCGCAAGATAGATATAATATTTTTCGTAATAAATAAATTAAACTGTGGTCCATTTCTGCATCACCCTTTCCAATAATATATATTATTAAAGAATGCAATAATTCTGCACTTATAAATTTTTTATCTTTTGCCATTGAATTAAATATCATATCACATATTTTACTGAGTAACAAATCAAAATATACATTATATTTTTTATTAAATAATGGTAATTGATATATTATTTTTTTTTTATTTAAAATATTTACAACAGCATTTTTATCTTTATCATTATCATAATTATTATTTTCTTTTATAATTTTATGCCCTTTACCCCCTATAGAGCCAATTATATCCAACATCATATCTTGTACTTTGTTATATCTTTCTATTTTTTCATTTTTCTTTTCATCTTTACTATATATAAAACTTTTTTTTATTTTTTCATATTCTAATAAGTATTCACCAAATAAAGGTAGTATATCATTTAAAATATCTTCATTTTTACTACCTTTATTTTCATCAATTAATTTTTTTAATGAATTAATTGCTAATTCGGAGTATCTGATGTCAGTAAAGCCTATTTCGAATACTTTTTTATACAAATTTTTTAATAATGATATATTAACAATACTATTTCTAACATATATATAATTGATTAAGGATGTTGGTATACTCAGTAGTAGTTCTATAGCATTAAGTAGTAAATCATCTTGAAAAACTTCCAACCTTTTTACTAGGTTCATATTAAAAGTATAAAACTCAGATTTAAATTCTGCTATATCATCCACTGTTATTATTTGTAATAAATTATTATTATTTACATTATCTTCATTACCATTTGCACTATTATTTATATTACTACTTAAAAAAAAGCTAATTTTTTCTTCGTTAAATAAATTTATTTCATCACAAAATTTCATTATAGATGTTAGTACTACATAGCATTGTGATATTCTCATATTATCAGTTGCAATAGACATATATTTTTTTAAGGCAACAATTATCCAATTAGAAAAATGCTTTATTAACCTATTATTTGTTTTTAATTTATCAATAAATTTAGCTAGAAATCGACTTGTATTTAAAAATATTTCTAAATCATCGAAATCATTTGCTTCATAAAATATATTATTACCATCTGTAACTTTTTCGACATATGATACATTTAATGTATCAATTAAATTAAATATTTCGTTCATTAATTGGTCAAAAAATTTATTTATAGTAAATTCGGTAAAAATTTTATCTCTAGTTAGTAGCATAATCCAAAATTCAACTGAGTTACTAATCCTTTCTTCTTCAATGTTTTCTTTAAAAACCATATCTGTAGTCATTTTGATACTTTCCACAAATCCATTTTTTATTACTTTTCGAATAAAAGACCAGAAAAAATTTTTATGTTTAACCATATTTACGATAATATTGGCTATGCTAGAGCATAATCTAGTTTTATATTTAACATAAAATTTGGAATGAATAGAAAAACCAACTATTAAAATATTATAAAAATGTTTAATAGCTAATTCTGATATTTCGTCTAGATTAGAAATAATATTTGCATATGCATCTAATATACTAAAATATTGCCTTTGGGTATATAAAATATTTTTAATATTTTTACTAGGCTTATATTTACTCGAAGGGTCACTATAAGCACTACTATTTGAATCATAATTCATTTGCCTAGCTTGTTTATAAGAATCTTTTCCTATTGAATATAATATATCTTTATCACATATAACAATTAATTCTTCTAAATATTTCAATAAAATATTTTTTCCCATAAATCTCACTATGGCGTCAGAAAAAATACCAATTAATGATATGGCTGTATTTATCATTATATTTTGTGTTCTTTTTTCCAAAACTTCTTCTATTTTTCTTAATAAATATTTAAAAACATCTTTATGTAAAGTATTTTTTTCTAATAAACAATCACTTATATGCATACATATTTTTTCTATGGCTTCATTTGCACACATTTTTAATTCGTAATTTTTATGATTACATAATTCAAAAACTAAATCAAATAATTCAATACTCTCTCTTTGTAATTGTTGTGTAAATACTTTACCATGTTCTGATATTATTTTTAATGCTAATTTATTTATTTTTATAGTATTAGCATCTTCTAAGGGGTGTATTAATGATTTAATATAATGATATAATTCTTCAATATCATTCGCCTTTAAATGTGGGTCATCTAATAAATATAAATATCCTTTTAAAATACCTTGTAGAGCTTTTATTTCTGGCTTTTTTTGTGTAACTATTTTTTTAAAATCTTCAAAAATAACACTATGTACCTGTAGTTTATAACTATTTAATAATATTGAAAATTTTCCTATAAGTATTCCAATGATTGACCATATTGCCCCTTTAATTGTTGAAGTTAATTTGCTTAATCTTATTTCATTTAAAAGATTTTCTAAATATTGTTTTGGTTTATATATATTTTCAATTATTTCTGGTGAATATTTTTCTAATATTTTTGCAGTTAATTTTAATATTTTTTCTCGAACTATTTGACTTTGTTCTGAACTATATATACCAATTGAAGTTTTATAAATTGATTCAAGATAATCGATGCAATACGTATCATATTCAGTTACGAAATCTTTTAAAAATTCAATTATTTTTCCACGGAATGCGGTGGACTTTCGGTCAGTGATACCACATTTGGTATTAATATATTTAAATAAATTTTCATTGCTATTAATAAGGCGGGAACATAAAAATACTAAAAATAAAAATTATAAAGTGATTTTTCTTACTTTTTTGATCTTTGTTTAATAAAGGTGAAAAACTTAATTTGTATAATTTTTGGAGTAAAAGATCTTCGCTATCAGTGTTTGTTTCCCATATATTATCTATGATTATTTGAATTTCTTCCTCCATTCAAATTATTTTAAATATTTATTTTTTATTGGGCTAAATATATTTAAAAATTATAAATATTTAAATGGGTTATTTACGCCCTTGGGGATTGGGGATTGGGGATTGGGGATTGGGGATTGGGGATT
>JAJMZT010000064.1:0-13544 GCA_023807265.1 Metadinium minorum
CCCAATCCCCAATCCCCAATCCCCAATCCCCAATCCCCAATCCCCAATCCCCAATCCCCATTTGTTCATTATTGAAAATTTAATAAATTAAAAATAATTATTAAAAATATATATATTTAACCTTAAACCAACAGTTTTTTTATAAATTATGTTCAATAATAATAAATTGAAATAATTAATAATATTAAATTAATAATAATAGTCAATAATAGTTATTCTCATATTGTTTTTAGCTACAGTCTCTTCTACATTGCTGGTCTTGACAAAGTGATTTACCATGTCCACATACTTGATTTTTTGGACAAAAATCAGGACCTTGAACACAGAAGTTAATAGAGCAACGGAAAGGTCTATCTGCAGCGCATGTTCTTAATTTTGGACACTCTATTTCATTATCTACACATTGTCCAGAAGAACAAACGACTTGATTAGGATTAGTACAAGCAATAGTTGAAGGACATTGTTCATTGGAAGTAACAACTGTTTGATCAACACATCTTACTTTTCCAAGAGGTAATTCATCTGATACTTCACATTGATAATAATCTTCTCTACAAGTTAAATCAGCACAAAGAACAAATCCTACTGGACAGACAATTTGACTTGGTGGATTAGTTCCTTTAGTTCTGCAAATTCCATCATCTTGAAGTTCCCAATTACTATCCATTTTATTACATTTTACGTTCTTATATAATGCACACATATCTTCTTCTCTCCCTGAAGGTACGCAATATTTCATATAATCACATCTTATAAATCCATCGGGACAATCACACTCAATTTGTGATTTGACACATGTTAGAGTTCCATTAACTTTACAATAAAATGGTTTATCAGTAGAACAGTCATTTGGAGGTTCAATACATTTATAAACATCTGTAACACATCTATTATCAGGGCATAATACTGGAGTTTCTCCTTTACATTCTAAAATTTCAAAATCTAATGATATATCTTCTCCATATTTCTCATTATCATTATAAAGTCTGAATATATATGTACCTGGATAATTAGGAATAAATGATACTGTATAAGTACCATCTTTATTGTCTACTATTTCAGTGCTTGTAAGATCTACAGTATCAGTATCAATTATAATATTTCCTATAACAGAGAAATCTTCACCACCTTTTTTTATTGTATTATTAAATCTATCATAGCATTGGAATTTGAAAGAAACTGGTGTTTCACTTACTTTTCCATCTATACTTGAGAAATCGAAATGACTATTATCTTCGGCATAACACGGACCTGGTTCAAATGTTAAAACTGGTAATGGTTCACCCATATTAACGGTTTCAATTTCATCACCTTTATAATACATATGTAATTGATATTTACCTGCTTTAGTAACATCTAAATTAAAATGTAATTCACCTGGTGTTATTTCATATTTATCTACAGTGTATTCTTCTTTAGGAACTTTAACTCCATCTACTGATAAATCTATTGTAATAGAGTTTAATAATGGATCAGTTAATTTATTTAAATATTCATCTGTTCCTGTAACAGTAAATTTAGCTGTTTCTGAAACTGGGATATGATCTGGATCAAAAGTATAATCTAAGAAGAATAATGAATAATCTTTTGGAAGACAAACTTGATCATAATCAGCTATTAAATTATCATCACCATAAACTTTTATTTTATAATTTCCAGCATATTTATATTTATGCTTTTCCTCAATTACAACTATTTCATATTCATTATCACATCCTTCCTCTGTACCATTTCCAGTTTTATAAACATCATATACAACTGTGTATTTATTTGGTGAATCTAATGGACCAGTTACTTGTACCTTATAAGATTTACTATGATCTTCTCCATCATCATAGCATTCTTCCTTTTTATCAACTGTATAAAGTTTCATATCTAAATATTCTCCGACAGTAATTCTATTTTTATTTTTAGAAACTATTTGAGTTAAATAATAATCAATATCAGTCAGAATATTTAAAACAAGATCTTCTTCAAAACAATCTACTGCATTTTCTTCATCATTATAAAGAGGATTTATTCTCATTGTTTTTGGAGGATATTTTGGATAAAGTTTAAATGTATAAATATCTTCACCATTGTTATCTTGTTTCATTGTTTTAGAAACTACTGGTAGTGGTTCTCTAACATCACTTACATTATTTAAAAGAGTTAAATAGTCATTATCCATTATATCATTTCTTCCCTCAAATGTATTATTGAATCTATCTGCTAATTTAAATGATATTTCAAATAATTGATCAACTTTTAAAGTTGCATTTTCTTCAGGACACACAGTTTTAACAGTAAAATGTTTATCTGGAACTCTCTCAGGGATTACATAATATGTGGCAGGACCAACATTTTCTTTCTTTTTCTCTTCTGACTTTGGATCAGTTAATAATACATCCATAGTATATTTACCTTTTACATGTGAATAAACAGTAATAGTATAAATTCCATTTACATTTCCAGCTTTAGTTACTGTATAATTAAATGATTCATCTTTTTCTTTAATTTTAACTAATAAATCATTATCAATATCAATTTCACCATTATATAATAAATTGTCCTGAGTTCTTAATTCTAAAGTAAAATCTTTATAAGTTCCTGCTACAAATGAAGTATTTTTAGGTTTTAAAACACAATTTTCAATTACATAAGGACCATTACCATGAATATCATCTCCATTTGAAACAATTATATTATATTTAAATGATGCTTCAGCTAAGGCAGTTTTAACTTTATATGTTAAATCATATGTACCTTTTACTAAATTTTGATAAATTTTCAAATATTCTTCTTTATCGTTAAAATCTAGATCGAAATATGATTCCAAATTATAAATTGAAAACAGAATTTTTTCCATTTGATTTCCTGACATTAGAGGATTAACTATTTCAACATCTGCAGGTATTTTTGAAATATAGTTATTATATTTATCATATATAGTTACATTTAGTACTAATAATTCTTTTGTATCAACAGTGAAACTACTTCCATTTTTGTATTGAACAATATTACCTTTACTTACTTCACGTGATAAAATTGATTTACTTGGGTCAGGATCTCCAGGTATAACTTCAATAAGAACATGAGAAGTATCGATTATATCTTTATTATCATAAACTACTGTTACTTTAACGAAACCAACTTTAGTAACTGGATCATTTGAAATATATGTTACTTTATCAAGAAGTTTATCAAATGCAGCTGTAGATTGATGTTCTTTATTTACAGGATCAATAAATGTAGCATTGAATTTATCAATATAGTCATCAGTCTCAAGAGGATTATCATATCTATCAAATGCTTCAACAATAATACCTGGTTTTGTTCCAGCTGGAATTGGAGTACTTTTTTCTTTTATTTTTGTTTTTGATAAGTCAATTGCACCTGGTTTAATAACAAATATTGATTCATTTTCTAAATATAATCCTTGTGGGCCAGATTTATCTGTACTAATAACATATGTTCCGGCTTTTCTTGCAGGGACGTTATATTTTCTAATTCCTGTCTCTTGGTCTGTTTGAGAAGTTGTTTTATTTACTTCATCGCCTCCTCTTAATGCAACTTTAATACCTACTACTTCTTGTAATGTTTCAGCTAAATTACCAAATTGATCAAATGATTCAACTTCAAATATATAATTTTTATCAGCAGTTCCGTCTACTAAAACTTTGCTTGATTTACCATCCTTGTAATATTTTGGTAAAATCTTTGTTCTAACTACTTCATCTGGATAAACTTCCATTTGTGGTTTTAAGTTTTCAATTTTTTCGCCATTTAGATATATATCTAAAGTGACTTCTCTTAATTTTGGATATGTATTGGATTTTTGAGATGTTACTGTTATATAGAATACTCCCAAAGTACCAGCTCTTTCTTGTACAAATCCAAATGATTTATCAGTTTTATCAGATGATTCAATGGTAAATGTAAATCCATCCCAATAGTTCTTTCTTACATTGCTTTTTGTTCTTATTTCAAGCATAATATAATCCAGTTCTTCCTGCAATATACTTTAAGTTTTGGTCAATAATATGAGTATTTTGATAATCAGGTTCTTCATTTGAGCCACCTTGGCCATTACCAGTTAAAGTAATATTGAAGACTAATTTATCTTTTCCGTTGGTAAATACTAAATCATAAAATCCTCCTACTAATGTTTTATAAGAATATGATCCATCTTGTATTGAATCATCAACAGTAAATTCTGCAAATGCTTGATTAAGTGTTTCGTTATTATTTAATTTCAATTTGTATACTATATCCTCTTTTTGACTTTTCAAATAAGAAGTATAACTTTCTAATTCTTTTTGAGGAATTATATCAATATCATTTCCATATTTATCTCTTGGATATAATCTATATATTGGGTCTTCTTTTGTATTATTTTCAACTGTACCATTTTTCAATGGTTCAAAGGTATTTCTTTGAGATTCATATCTTAGAGCTTTATAATTTAAGAAATCTAAATCTTTAGCTTTAACATTAACTACACAAGAAACACATTTAATTGGTAGAGTATCGAGATATCCTGAAACATAAGATGTTCCTTTAATAGTGAATATTACTTCATATGAAAGAACTGTATGATCATCTCTTTCTTCTATTTCATGCTTTTTAGTTATTACTTTTGTTTCATCACCATCTGTATATTTGACTTGGAATGGAGATTCATCCTTATATCTATTTGCATCAATTAAATTATTATATTTATCTCTTGGAGTAATAAATGCTTTTATAGGATCTCCAACAAATACTTCTGTATCACTTACTTCCAATTCAGAATTATCTGCATTAGCTTCACCTGGGGTAAATAGTATGGTGTATTTTTCTAATGGGAAATATTTTCCAACTACAACATGTTCACCAGCTAATGTTGATTTTAATGTAATAATAATTTCTCCATTTGCTTGAGCTGCAGTATCTGCACTCCATGTATGATATTTAGAATAATTCAATGGAGCCATTTTAATTTGGAGAATTGCTAAATTGAAATTAATATTTGTTATTAAATTATCATACCTATCATATAATCTATTCAACATTTGGAATTGATCTTCAACTGAAACTGAACCTAAATCAGGTTCTAATATTTCTTCTCCAGTCATTCTAAATAATCTTGATTTAAATGGAACATTTGGTTCAACTATAAGATGAATAGGTGTTGGTACTTTTTTATCTTCTATTATAACATTTGCATTGAAACCATTTGATTTTTTAGTGCATTTCAATTTAATGTCATATTGACCTGGTTTTTCACCTCGAGATAAAGAATATGTACAATTATTATCTTCTTCAAATTCAATTTTAATATTTTCTTCAGGATCATCATACCAATAATTTTTACGCTCTGCATCAGCTGTTTTTAATTCTAATTTCACTATGCTTTCTTCACCAGCAATCAAGGTTTTTTCTTGAGGATCAATAAGTGTTTGGTCAGGATCTATTGGGTCTGGACTACCACCGTTATATGAACCATATATTTCTACTGGATAAGTTAATTTTTGATTCTTAGTTGTTTCAGTTACTAATAGGTTATAATCCTTTCCATTTGGTACATATTCCCATCTTTTTTCATTTTCATCTCCATTGGTTGATTTACATAAGTTTGATAATTTAGTAAGTCCATTATTAGTAACACATAATTTAACATCAGTTACAACTATATCAGTTTTTACTTTCAATGCTTCGACTTCATCTTTATCTTTTATAGGATTATCAAATCTATCGAAGAAATTAAGTAAGAAGTTAGGTTTAATTGTTACAGGCAAACGATTAAGTTGAGTCTTTGACATTTCTTTGTTTTCGTTTTTGTTATATACTTTTGTATGCAAGAAATCTAATTTATCTGGATCAATATCAAAGATACAATTCAAACATCTTACTGGATTATCGTCATAATCAACCGTAAATTCAACATTTCCTGCTTTAGTAATATTTGTTTTACAATCGAAATCACCTTTGAAATCAGCAGTATCACATGTATCGGAAACATCTTTTTTATAATCTTTATCAACTTCATAATCAACATCAAATTTATCTAAATCATCTTGAGTTGCATTTGTGACTTCGTTATCATAAATATCTCTTGGATATATTGTAAGCTTAGTTATATCACCAGCTTTTACACCTTCAGTTTTTTCTATCTTTGCAAATGAAGTATCTGGGTCAATTGGGCCACTCCATAATTTATATTTGTATGTATTAGGATTATAACCTTTAGCTGTTAATTTTATTGTTGTTACTTTTTTGCATCCATATTGAACATTTAAGAATTTTCCATCTGAAACATAATTATTAGTTGTTAAGTCATATTTCTCTACAGATTCTCCTTGTGTTAATTGTTCTAATTTTTCTTTTGGATATAAAGTTTCATTGAATAAATCAGTATATAAGTTGCCATATTTATCTTGTGGAATAAATTTGACTATAGAAGGATTTATAACAGTACCATCTTTAGCTCCAGAATGATATACTAATTCGAAAAGTTCAGGATGGCATTTTATATTTAAGGAAACAGTTTGTTCTATTTTATTTTTTTCATATTCGAAATATAAAATATTATCGTTGCCTTCAGTAGTTGTAACATATTGAGTTACAAATAATTTCATTTGTCCATTCTTTTCTCCAGTTTCTTTTCTAATTACAAGTTTTTTATTGTCTAAGCCATATGAATTAGTAACAACTAAAGAATTAATATTAACTTCATAATTCCATCTTAAACTATCTTGACATCTAAATTCAATATCTATTTGATATTCTTCACCTGCAATTCCTTTAATAGAAGTTGGGTTAATATAAATTGAATATGGATCATATTTATTATATGGGGATATATCCTTTTGACCTACTAAATAAACTGGATAGTTAACTACTTGGTCATCTAAAGTTACTCTTAATTGATATTGTCCTTCAGGTAATCTATGGAATTCATCACAATCTTTATGGGCAAAGTAAATATAATCATCTTTTAAATCAACATCTAAATCCCAAGTATTATTTTCAGTGTAAATCAATGTTCCTGTAACTTTAACTTTTTTATCATAGAGATAAATTCTTTCACCTTCTGGAGTATATAAATGTAAATTATAGAAAGGACAATATTTTAAATTATTTATATTTGTTTGAGTTCTTGGTTGCATTAAAATTGGATCATTTTCAATAATATAATATAATTTACTATTTTTTAAATCAATGGTTTGATATGATACAGTAACTTTCTTTCTTTCCTCAATTTGAACTCCATCATAAGTTACTCTAACTTCATATTCACCAATTAATAAATATTGATATAAATATTTAATTTGATTATCATCAGTTACAGCATTAAAATTATAACTTAGATCTTTTCCATTGTTTGTCAATACTTGTACTTTATCTTTTTCTTGTAATAATCTTCCTTCAACAATTCCTACATTTACTCCATATCTATCATTCAAAGTAACTAAAACAGTTGAAGTTTCCTTTACTATATATGCAGTTTTATCGATAGTCCAAGATGATTTGCTTGGATCTACTTTTCCTGGAAGTCTATTATAAATGAATTGATATTTATTATTACTTTCAGTACAAACAATTGTCCAAATATGTTTAGAGACTGCAGTATATATTTTATCAGTGAATAAGTAGTCTATCTTTCCTTCATTAAATTCTAAGCCATAATATTTTTGATTTGTTCCATATATTTCTGAAGAAATTGTAATTTGGTTTGTTCCAATAACTGATGTTGTAATATAATTTCTATATTTATCTTGTAATTTAAATAAGAAATCAATAACATCATCATTTGTTAATTTTTCTTTCCAAGTATATTTGTTACCAGAAGTTATAAATTTATCTGGTTCTTCAACTTCTAAATAATATACTGGACCACAAGTAACAATTAATTTTATTTTTTGATCTATTTCATGTTCATCAACTGTAACAGTAAAGAAATTATTGTCATTTGCTTTAGTGCAAGATACTTTAATTGCATATTGTCCTGGATAATCACCTTGTTCAACTCTATATGTACAATCATCTTTATCTTCATTAAATTCTACTTTTATTTTATCAGGGATATCTGTATACCAATAATTTTTACGTTCATTTTTAGCTGTTCTTATTTCCATAATTGTTTTTCCTTCATCTCCAGCTTTAATTTTTATTTCAGTAGGATTAAAGTTAGTTTTAGTGAAGTCTTCTTCCTCTGATGAGCCTTCATATCCATCAACTATTTGAATAGGATATACAATGAGATTAGATGGAACACTTCTTTGTTGTACATTTAATTTATAATGATCTCCATTTGTGACATAATGCCATTTATTAATATTATCATCTCCATTTTTAGGTGGGCATAAAGTTGCTAATTTTTTATTTCCAGAACTGCTTACACATAATTTAACATCAGCCCCAACAAAAGTAACATCTATATCTAATTCTTCAACAAATTGAGAATCAGTAATAAGGTTGTTAAATTGATCGTAGAAAGTAAGTTCAAATGTTGGTTCTGTTTTAACTTCTACTATATTTTTTGTATCAACTTTTAAATAATATTCTTTGTTTTTGTAATAAGTTTTAGTATTTGAAAAATCAAATTGACTAGCAATAACTGAAAATACACAATTTCTACATTCTATTTCATCTTCAACATATTCAACATGGAAAGCAATATTTCCAATATATTCAATAGGTGTAACACATTCAATGCTATCAAAAATTTCATCTTCTTCTTCAACTTCTGTTAATTTTCTAATTATAATATCAATTGCACTTGAATGACCTTCAACTAATTTACAATTTGTTACAGTTTCTTTATTTCCAGTTTCAACAACTTGATAATATGTTAAGAATTTTTTCATATCATCATTATTCAAATCATCAATATCATTTAAGTATTTATCTTTTGGATATATTACAATTGTATAATTGCTTCCAGCTGATTGAGATGTTGATGATTTCATTTCTGCATATGAGGTCTCTGGGTCGATAGGCCCGCTTTTAATTCTATAGTTAATACCAGTTGTTTTATATTTATCTTCAAAGTATGGAGAAGTTACTTTAACATTAGTTTTAATTGTTGTTTTGTATTGAACTTTTAATAGGCCATCATTAGTAAGATAATTATTTGTGGTTAAAGATACACCATCTAATGATCTTCCTACTGTTAATCTATTTAAAAATTCTTGAGTTACTGAAGGATCAAAAGTAATTGGATTTCCAAAATTATCTTCTGGTCTAAATGTCAAAATAGGGGGGGTTATTACGTTTCCGTCTGTTGGACCATCAACTAATACTAATCTTGCAAATTCACCTGCAACAATATTTAGAGAGACTGTTTGTGGTATATCCTTACCATTATAAACTATTGTTAAAATATTATCACCTTTAGTAGTTGCAACATTTTGTGTTACAGTAACAATATATTGACCTTTTTTATATCCTTGATTCACTTTAGTTGTAAAATCTTTATTTGTCAAACCATATGAATTTTTAAATGTAAATAGGGTAATATCTGCCCAGTAATTCCATCTAAATCCATCACTTGCCCTAAATTCTACAGTGATATCATATGATTTTCCAGCTAAACCATTTATATGAGTAGGATCGACAAAAGTTTTTGTGATATCAAAATCTTTAGAATTAGAAGCATCATCATTACCATCTCCATATAAATATAATGGATAATATTTGGTTTCAGTATCAGCATCTTTTCCAGAATAGGAAGCTGTGACTATTAAAGTGTAATCTCCTTTTTTTAAGGCTTGGAATGTCGGTTTATCATCGTCTTTATAACTAAATTGAATATAATCTTTTTTTGAGACATCTAAATCTAATGAGACTCCTGCTCCAGTCATTTTACATGTAAATACAGCATTTGAATCATATGTTGATGGAACTCCATTAGCTGTGTATAATATTAAATTATAAAATGGTACTTGCTCTGCATTTTTTATTGATGTTTTTACTTGAGTACTCATTTCAATTATAGAATCTACTACCATTTGTAATTTACTTGCGTCAAGAGAAAATTTAGGAGCGACAACTGTTACTGTATTTGTTGTGGCACATTTCAATGCAAAACTATTATATGTTGCTGATACTTCGAAAACCCCTGCTGTTTTATAAAGATATTTAAATCTAATGCCATAATTACTTGTAATTTGGTCAAATTCATAAACTACTTCTTCTTCTGAATAAATTTCTTTACCTTTTACAACAATATTTCCTCTTATTTCATCCAATTTTCCATCAATTGTACCCATAAAAGTATTTGTTCCATCTTTTAAAAATACTTCAACATAAGAATATTGATTTACAAATATATTTGTATTCAACACATTATAATATGAAAATTGTATTGATACAGATGTTTGAATTCTTGAGGCATCATAGGTAATATAATATTTGTTATTACATGTAGAATCTCTCATGAAAAATACCCAAGTAAATTGTTTATTACAGAATTGAAGTTTATCTCTAAATTCATAATATTCAATTTCTTGATTAAAAACTGTATATTTTCTTGTATCACCACCATATTGCAATGAATAAATATCTGCAAAAGCTTGGTAATAATCTGTATTAATAATAGTATTATTATATCTATCTAACATTGAAAACCAATAAAGTAAATTTCCATCTGGACAATCTCCTATATATTCATAAAAGTGATCTTTAAACTGTGAATATAAATATTTAAATTTTTCTGGCTCAAGGAATTCTAAATAGCAGGCTAAAGATTCTCCTGCTGATGCCCATCTTTTTCCGATCTCTTCACCTTTAACCTTTATTATAATATTTCCACTAAAATCACCAGTGGCTGTGGCATAAAGTTGATAAACACCTTGAATAGAAAGTGGTTCAACTCTAAATTTAACATTTCCATTTCCATCAAATACCAAATTAACATTATCTTTTCCAATATCATAATTATATAAATAATTATCTGTGGTTCTTAATATAACTTTTCCAATTTTCATTTCTTTTCCATCTTTTTTTATAACAATTTCATTTGGCATTTCAAGAGTTGATTTTTTAGGTGATAAATCATGGAAACAAGCTTGATATGGACTTATTTTTAAATCATTTTCATTATATGTTAATTCAACATATTTTTCTTCATATGAGCCATCATTTTTTTGTAAATTTAATCTTATAGTCCAAGCAAATGATGATCTTCTAAAAATGTTATCAGATGGTTCGCCATTTTTATTATAAATACCTATATATTGAACTCCATTTTCTGTATATATTTTTGGAATAAATTCACCAAAAGAAAAACTTACGTCATGAGAACTATAAACTGTTACTTTAAGCTTATTAAGATCGAAATCTGCTGGATATGCTTTATATTTTGAGATTAAAGTATTAGAATCAGGATCTATTAAATCTAAAGATGTTAACTTTCCATTCTTATCATTTCTATATTCAATTTTTTTATCTTCGATGCTAACCCATTTTTTTGGATAATAATTGTAAATTCTAGCATTATTTAAAGATAAATCATTACCCATAACATTGAATTTATAGATTGTTCCTTTTATTTTTGTTTTAGTTGATTTTCCTTTTTCAGATAAATAACCATGAAATTCGAAAGTTCCTGTTTCTGTTATTAAATATTCACATTGATAGAATGTTGTACGATCAGAAAATCCAGTTGCATAAGTTGTTTTAGTAGGAGATGTTCTTTTAGTATCACATGAAAAATCATATTCATTTAAATCAACGAAAGTTTTTATTGGCATAATATTTCCTTTTGAATCTTTAAAATAGCAATTGTAATAGACAGTATCTCCTTTCTTTAATGTAGGAACTGAAGTATAATCTTTTAAAGTACAATAAGAAGTATCACTACTAACTCCTCCAACAATTACTACAAATTGTATACCATTAGCCAAAAAACTATTTTCAACAAGTTGATAAGTACCAGGTTTAACAACATTAATAATTAATTGAAAATGATCATCTTTTTGTACCATTTGAAGTGTGGCACCATTTGAGGTTGCTAAGGATAATCCAGTTGATTTCAACATTTCACTTGAAGAAGTACCAATATTAGCATTATTTCCAAATTTATCTTTGCATTCAAAGTCAAGTACAATGTCTAAAGATGAACCTTTTAATGGGAAATCACCATCTGCTTTTCCATAAGTTAATACTCTTACATTTGAAACAATTTTTGAAAAGGTATCTACATTTGCTCTAATTCCATCATGACCAATTAAAGTGATTGTATTTACATTACCTCCCACAATATTATATTTTCTTTCAGGTCCAACACCATGTGAAATTTCTGAAATACCAATTGTATGTTCTCCTAAAGAATTACAGGCCTCCATTGATAATAAAAGACTATATTCATCTTTCATTCTGATTTGTAAATTAGAAGCAGCACAATCTAAAGATAAAGAGAATGAATAACTCCATATACCTTGTTTGAAGCAATGTGGCACAACTTGTCCTTTATTATTTATAAATGAAAAGAGATATTGAACTGTTTCTCCTGCTTTATATGTGTAGGTATCTAATTCTTTTTCATCTACATAAAAACTACCAGTCATTCTTGAAATATCGAAGTTATCTTCACAAATAAATGTTCCTAAAACGCTTAATTCCCTTCTGTTGCCTGCCATATTTCCTGTAAATCCTACATATGCTGTGTTAGATTCCAAAACGCTACTAAGGCTTACACTATAAGAAAAGAGAAGAGTATTTGCACCAGAATATAAATATAATCTTCCATCGGTATATATAAGTCTAAAATCCCAATTCATTGTTTTTGTTGGATCATATCTTTGTGCATTTAATTTATCATAAACAATGGCATTTGCATCATCATTTGAGCATGTAGTATCGCAATATCTGAAAGAATAACTACTGTCATCTGGATCATTACGATTTTTATTAAAGTCAAATTCAATAATATAGCTCTTTTTAAATCCATAATATCCAATATAATCTTTAGCAGCAGCATTTAATTGATTTTTGTATTTAGAAATAACAATTGTAAATCCTTCTAATTGTTGCTCTGAGTTACTTTCAATTATATCTACTGGCCCAATGCTTGCCTTCAAGTGAACTTCAAATCTAGGTTCAATCAAAACCTTCCTTCTAAACCATAATGCACCATTTCCCTCATAGAAATTTAAAGCTGGGACATAATTTCTTGCTGAACCTTCTTCAGTTGCAGTGGTTTCATCTAAATAGGTTCTTCTCATACCATTTGGACAGGTGTCATCTGCGCAAAATGTTTGGATAATTAAAAAATATAAAAATAAAGCAACAAAAATGCTTTTTTTCATTTATTTTTAATTACTTTTAATAATTTCTTTCCGAATATATTGGAAAAAAAAAAATGAATAAAAATTTTAATTATTATAATTTTTTAATTTTTTAAATGCTGAGATTTAATTATTAATTATTATTAATAAATTAAATAAATTAATAATTTTAATTTATTATTTATACTGTATTTTATTTTTAATTAATTTTATTTAATTATTTATAATTTATAAAAAATTCTTAATGGGGATTGGGGATTGGGGATTGGGGATTGGGGATTGGGGATTGGG
>JAJMZT010000065.1:0-13530 GCA_023807265.1 Metadinium minorum
CCCAATCCCCAATCCCCAATCCCCAATCCCCAATCCCCAATCCCCAATTCAAATATATTTAATATTAATTAAAAGGTTATTAATAAATAGTTAAATTTTATTCTTATCTTTTATTTAAATAAAATTATTAATAAAAATGGAAAATAATGAAAATCAAAAAAAAGATTTTATATATGTATATTTCATTGAGAATCATATTGAATCTCTACCAGTAATTATAAAATTTTCAAGAAATTATAGTGAAATAGGTGACTTGGAAAAAGTTGACCAAAATTTATTTGAGACCGATAAAAAATATATATATACCATTTATTGCTTTAAAATTTTATTATCAAAAATAGGAAATAAGAAGAAATTAGAAATAAAAATATCTTTAGAAGTTCCAAATCAAAATAAATTTGAATCAAAAATAACTATTAATGATTTTACTAGAGATAATTATATTTATGGCTTTAAATTTGAAAACCATCTATCATGGGGAGGAATCCAAAATCCTCCTGATCATATAGATTTTAGCTTATACCAGGAATTTGAAATTTATATAGATTATTTAAGAGAAAAATTAAAAAAAAAACAAGATGAAAAAGAAAGTCAGGATTTAATATTTGGGACTCAAAATTTATTATTAGGGAAAGACAGAAAATATAATTTTGCATTTTATTTAATGATTCTTTTGGAATGTTTTACTACTAAACTTATTAAAAGGCATTTACTTTGTTTTAAACCAGAAAAAATTGATATTGTAGGAGAAATCCAAAATAAAAAATTCAAAAGAATCACCACCATTTTAAAGACATTTGAAAAAAAGCCAGAAATACCTCTAAAAAAAATAGAAGAACAAAAAAGAGATGAATATGGAATAATATTATTTGCAATTATGTTGTTTTTTAATATTAATTTTGATAAAAAAGAAAGAGTTCAACAATTTCTTAATAATGAAAATGGAAAAATAAAAAATTATATATTTCAAGGATTAATAGATGAAAAATATAATAATTTATTTACTAATATTGAGTTAACAAAAGAGCAAATTAAATATTTAATAAATTTATCTAAAAAATTTGCTCAAATAATTTTGGCATTAAAATATAATAAAAAACTTTTAGAATTTCTTCAATTAATTTCAGAAAATTATGAAAAAATTCATGAATTATGCATAATAGAATTAAATAATAATCAAAAGCCTTTAATTGATGTAGAATCAATGGTATCATTAAATAAAAATGATGATATAAATGAAATATCTAAATTATATATGGATTTAATTAATAAACAAATAGATTTTGGATATATATTTATGAGTTTTAAAACTTCATTATTAGAAAAATATCTCTTATATTTTAAAGGGAACAATCTTGATAAATTATTTGGAATTAAAGAAATTGCTGATTTTATGAAAAAAAACGCCAATTATGAAGTAAAAGACTTGAATAAAATTATTCATGATACAGGTGTAAATCTTTCAAAAGAAAAAAAATTAAAAAATATTGAGATATTGAATTTTATAAGTAAAGATCAATATTATAATGATTCAAATTACGAAAAAAAAATGTTTCGTCCTTTAGAAGTATTAAACGGGATAGATATTAATTCTTTAGATGATGAATTTTATTCAAAATGGAAAAAGATAGATTGGCATAATATTTTTAAAAATCAATATTATTATAATTATGTGAATAAAGTTTCAAGTTTAATTACAAATATGAAAGATTTTAATATTTTATTTAAATTATTTGATACAAGTAAGGTTCAAGCCCAACAAGATTTTAGCCAATATTCATTAAATATATTACAGAAAAGGTTCGTCGAATTGCAAAAAGATTGCGATCTGAAAAAATGTCCAAATCTTAAAGATGATTTAATTAAATTATTATTTTATTCTGACCAAAAGAAGGAATATTTAGATGAATTTTTAATTAATAATTTACAAAAAATCTTTGATGTTGAATTTATAAAAGGCATTTATATTGAATTTATATCTACTTATAAAGATTTAATTAGTAATAATACAAAAAATATCATTACAGATTTTTTCATAAAAAATCAAGATAATTCAAAACCTGAAACTTTATTAGGAATAATTGAGAGTTGTCCTGAAATAAAACGTAATATAATGCAAAGAATAGATAAATTTAATTTCCAAAAAGAAGAATTTTTTGAATTAGAAGAATCCAATAATTTAAAAATATTTAAAGGCTTATTAGATAAAGGATATACAAAAGAAAAAGAATATAATTATGTTAAAAATGCAATATCAATTACAAATAATTTAAAAAATGAAATAGAAAAAGGACTCCTTTTATTTAAGGATATAAGCATATTCTATAATGAAAATAAAAATAACAATGATAATAAAGAAAATAAATTATATTCAAGAATAAAGTTAATTTGCTTTAATGATGAAAAAGAGACTGAAAAATATAAGAAAATAATAGATGATTATTATTCAAAAATAAGTACTAGTCTTAGTGATTTACAATTAATAGTTGAGGACCTTCTAGAATTTTATTACACTTTGGAAAAGGATAATATTGCAAAAATAAAGAATATTATTAATGATATTATTAACAGTAATTTAAATTATACTAAAAATAAAAGTAATGATATTGAACAATTTATATTAAGTTATAAAAAAAATGCAGAAGAAAGAGCTTTGATAAAAAGAAGTTCTTTTTTCAATACAATACATAAAAAATATAGAATTAAATATAAAATTGATGATAAGAAATGCGTTTATGATACTCAAAATCAATTTTATAACTTAAGAATAATATTTATAGAAGGAATTCAAAATTTAGATGAAGAAAATTTAAAAGATTGCCTTATTACAATTAGAGGAAAAACTGAAGAAGTTATCTGCAATGAAATTGACCTTTTGTTAAAAATATTTAAAAGTGAAGTAAATATAAATGATGATAGCAAAAAAAAAATAATTAACAGTATGATAATATTGTCTAAAAAAGAAGATGTTTTTAATATTGCATTAGCAATATCATTATTCATAGAAAGAACACGAGTAATTAAAAAAGATTTATGGACAAAAGTAACTAAAATAATATCTGATTTAGAAAATTCCAATGATGAAAAAAAAATAAACAATTCAATGGAAGAATTATTAAAAGACAATATTGATATTAAAGATTTAAATAATGAAAACCCTAATGAGAATAATTATTTGAATATTTTATTGCAATTAAAAAAAAACCCTGATGCTATTTCATTTTTAAATGAAAAAAATATCGCTGATTGTCGTAGCTTGCAAGAAATTGTTGGAGAAAAGGATAATGCATTTCTAAATGCCAACGATATTTTAGAATTCGAAAAATGTGTTGAATTTATGAAAAGATTAGGAGATGAAAACACTATTAAAAAAAAAACTGATATAGAACTTATAAATAGCTTAAAAAAAGAGGCTAAAGATTATAAAGAAAAAGGCTTGGAATTTTTCTTTACTAGATATATATATAATTATTCAGAAATAAAAAGTTTACTTGATATTGGATTAGATAAATCAGAAGCTTCTAAACAAAAAATTGGATTTATCTGTGAAAAATCAAGATTTTTACTAAAAAATGTAAAAAATAACTTTCTTCAAGGCTTTTATTTTGATAATAAGTCAAAAAAAGAAGAAGAAATAACATTTGAAAATCTTCTTGAACTAAGAGACCGTGCCCAATTAACTAAAAATCTAATCGGAGATAAGCAAAATGCAAAAAATCTTGAAAATTTCAAAAAATTTGTCGAAATTGTTACTGAAATAAATAATATATATGATGTATTAGAAGATATTTATATGGCTGGATATCCTTTAGAAATAAACATTTATGTTTCTATAATAAATTTTAAATCAAGATACAATTTTAATAATTCCAAAGATGAAGAAATTATTTATAAAGAAATATTTTCAAAATTAAAAAATATTTTACATGACCTTAAAAAGGCACAAATAAATGCTTATTATAATAGGCCTTTAATAAGGTTTATATATGGAAGACAATTTAATTTAATTTATAATCATTTAATCAAAGAAAAGAATAAAGAAAAGAAAGAGCAATCTAATTTATCACCATTTTTAATGTTTTTGACTAATAATTTAATGAATAATGAAAATTTGGATTATAATTATGAATCAACTAATAATATATATATAGATTTAATTAATAATTGTGAAACTTATTTACAAAAAGTGCTAAATTATAATTCTTTAAATTTAGAAAAAATATATAATGATAGTTTAGTTATTGAAAAAAATAAAGATGGAGTATATAAAGGAGTATATCTATGTTTATGCCAAAAATTAGAGAAAGAATTATTTCAAATATATAAATATCTTACAAAAAATTATCCAGTAGCTCAAAATGTAATATTATGCAATAAAGAGACAACAATTGAAGAATTAACTGCTTTTTTATACAGGTCAATTTTATGTGAATATAATTCTTGTTTTATTATTGGGGGAGTCGAAGTACTTGAATATGATAAAAAAAGTAAATTAATTGAATTGTTAAAAATTTTATATGCAGACAGTTCTGATAATATGAGATCTTGTTTAATTATTTTATATACAAAAAAAGATAGTGATATTTATAAAAGTTTAAATGTATTAAGAAATATACAAATTTTAGATATTTCACCAAAAAAATATGAAAATCTTGAAATTGAAGAAAAAAATGTCGAAATTATTTTATCAGATAAATCTGGGGTAGGAAAATCTACTCAAATTAAATTATCAATACAAAAAGCAAACAGAGAGTATATTCATTTTCCTTTTGGAGGAGTATTTACTAGAGAAGATGTTATTGAAAGACTCAAAAAATTAGAAATAGAAAAAAAAGACCCAAAAAAAATTGCACTACATTTAGACCTTTATGATACAGATCAAATTGACCTTATGATGGAATTTCTTTTTTCTATATTAATTACCAAATTATATGGACAAAACGAAGATATATTTTATTTACCAAAAGATGCTATAATTAAAATTGAAATTCCAAATGGTTTTATTGATTATATAAGTAAATTTCAAATATTAACTTTATTTAAAACCAAAACTTTATTTATCAAGGAATTGAACCCATTAATTGTCCCAAAAGAAATAAATTCTAATATTCAAATTGTTGCTAATTATCTTAAAGCTTTGAATGAGCATAACATCGATGATAAAGATTTATTTTTTGACATGTGTACTCCTACTGATTTTCATAATTATCCAACTTGTGAAGAAGCACATATCTTAAAACAAGAAGAATGCCAGGCTTTAATTTTTGGTGAAATAAAAAAAAAAATTGAAGAGCCAAATTATTATCAAATAAAATCTTTTATTGATATTCTAGCAACACAATTTAGGAGGCTTAATAGAAATGTTTATATTAATGCAAATATTTTAACAGAATTTAATTTTAATAAAAGTATAAGGACTTTTATTGTAGAAAGTTTTATAAAAATAACTAAACATTTTACTGAAGGAGCATTTACCACAATAGTCAAAAGTCAAAAAGCTACTCAAAATATTTTATTTGGAAAATATGATGAAAATAAAGATATTAATAAAGCTATAAAAGAATTGGCAAATACAAAGCATAATATAGTTTCATTTGAAAAAATAGATCCTTCATTATTATTTTTCCATGAAGGTGAAGGATATACTTTTAGTATTATAACAAATAAGGAAAGAGGAGATGCAGAATATGATGAATTATATAATTTAAAAAATTATCAATTTAATGATGAAGACTTAAGAAGACCTTTACCAGATTATAAAAAATATGAAGCTAAGCAATTTTTACAAGAATTAAAAGATATACTGAATCTTAAAAATCCAGTCACTGAAAAAGAAAAAAAAGAAGAAAATAATTCTAGAAAATCATTAGAAGAAATTGCTGGAAAATATGTATTCACTAAAGACAATTTTGTTAAAATGGTTCTTATTTTATTAAGAATAAGGGCAAATATTCCAGTAATAATGATGGGGGAAACTGGATGTGGTAAAACTTCTCTTATAAGAAAATTATCAGAAATGATTTTGGCTAATGAAAATGATGAAAGATATAAAATGAGGATATTAAATATTCATGCTGGTATAAGTGAAAAGGATATAATTACATTTTTGGAAAAAAATGTAATTGAGGATGCCATACAACTTGAAAAAGAAGAAATTAAAAAATCATTATCTTTTGAAGTATATGAAAAAAAAAAATTATGGGTATTTTTAGATGAAATAAATACATGCAAATCAATGGGATTGATAAGTGAATTAATGTGTAAGCATAGCTATCAAGGAATTCCATTACCTGATAATATAGTATTTATTGCTGCTTGTAATCCTTATAGAATTGGGAAAGAAAGTTTAAAGCCAGGACTTAATGTTAACCAAGCTAAAAAAGAAATGAAAAATTTAAGTCCAAAAGATATAGAAAGATTAGAACAATCTGCAAGAAATAATTTAGTATATACTGTTAATCCTTTACCTCACTCTTTACTAAATTTCGTTTTTGATTTTGGTAGTTTAGAAAAGAAAGATGAAGAAATTTATATTAAAAGTATGATAGAAGAGCCAATTAAAAAAATATTTGATAATAATAAAGAAGAAAATTTGACAGAACAAGATTTTATAAAAATTCATGGTTTGGCCACAGAATTAATTGTTAATGCACAAAATTTTGTAAGAGAGAAAAATGGAGTATCTTCAGTTTCTCTTAGAGAAATAAGAAGATTTATTATTTTTTATGAATTTTTCTTTGATTATTTAATGAAAAAAAAAGAAATTGATTTTGATATTCTAGAAAATAAGCAAATAAAAAGAGAAGATATTATATTTTACCAGACTCTAGACCATTATTATTTGCAAATATATTCAATTATTTTAGCTGTTTTTGTTTGTTATTATTTAAGGCTTACTGATATTAAAACTAGAAAAGAATTTCAAAAATTAATGAATACTATTTTAAAAAGATATGATGATTCAATCAAAGATTTTATAGATATTCCTTTGAAAGAAGAAGAATTTATTGTTGGCAATATTGAACTTGAAAAAGGTATTGCTAAAAATACTGCTTTGTTAGACAATATATTTTCATTATTTGTGGCCATAAATAATAAAGTTCCAATATTTATTGTAGGAAAACCCGGTTGTAGTAAGTCTTTAAGTGTACAATTAATTAATAAATCTATGAAGGGAAGTTCTTCAAATAATCCAATATTTAAAAAATTGCCAAAATTAATATTATATTCATACCAAGGTTCAATGGGTAGCACTTCCCAAGGAGTAGAAAAAGTTTTCCAAAAAGCTCATAAAGCGATAGAAAATTTAGAAAATCAAGAAGATAGAAAAAATAATATCTCAATGATTTATTTTGATGAAATGGGTCTTGCAGAACATTCACCAAATAATCCACTTAAAGTTATACATTCAGAATTAGAATATGATTTAAATAAAGGTGATAAAAAAATAGCTTTTGTAGGAATATCAAATTGGGTTTTAGATGCTTCAAAAATGAATAGAGGTATATTTTTATCAATACCAGACCCAGAAGAAGAAGATACAAAAAAGACAGCTTTAACTATAGGTATATCATATGATGAACAATTAGCTAACCAATATAAAAGTTTCTATGAAAACTTAGGAACTACATATTTTAAATATAAACAATATTTAAAGATAGAGCATAATGGTGATGGAAAAGATGAATTTCATGGCAATCGAGATTTTTATCATTTAATAAAAAATGTTGCTAATAGAATGATAGATTTAAAAATAAGAAATATTGATCCACATCTTTTAGAGAATATGGCTATTGCAAGTATTGAAAGAAATTTTGGTGGATTAAGATTTAATGACGTTAAAAAAACAACTTCACTTGAAAAAGTCAAAAAAATATTAAAGGAAATCTATCCTAATTGCCAGGTTCGTGGAGAATATAAAGTTATAGAAAGAATAAGTGAAAATATTAATGATTTAAAAAGTCGATATTTACTCATTATATCAAAATCTTCTGTTAGTATATTTTTAATTTCATCTATTTTAAAAAATTTGGAAAAAGATTATAGTTTTTATATTGGAAGTCAATTTATAAATGATCTTCAAAGTGAAGAATATTCTTTAAAAATATTAAATAAAATACAATTGCATATGGAACAAGGAAAAGTTTTAATATTAAAAAATTTAGAATCTGTTTATCCAGCTTTATATGATTTATTTAATCAAAATTTCACTGTAGTAAGTAAAAAAAATTATGCTCGTATTGCAATAGGTTCTTCTAATAACGCATTTTCTTTTGTTAATGATAACTTCAGATGCATTGTTAATGTTGATGAGGAAATGGTTAACGAAGAAGAACCACCTTTCTTAAATAGATTTGAAAAGCATATAGTTTCTTTTGAATATCTATTGGATACTGAACCAAGAAAAGAATCTAATAGAATAAAAGGAATATTAGATGAATTATGTTCTTTTAATAAAGATGAATTTAAAGGAATTAATTATGATATAAGAAAAACTTTTGTTAATTCTGATTTAGAAGAAATACAAGGTATTATTTATCAAGAAATAAATAAAAATAAAGATATAAATATTATTAATAATATGTTTGATTATGTTATTAATAAAATTAGTTTAATACTTCCTCTAGATATTATTTTCTGCCAAGAATATAATGGATTTAAATCTAAATATCCTCTAATTTCTGAACAAATAAAAAAAGAATATAGTAAGGGAGAGCATAGAAATTTAGGCAAATTTTTAGAAACTATGAAAAATATGAAAAATATTGTATATACTTTTAGCAATAATTTAGATGCAATTGAAAATATTAATGCTATTAATAATGAAATATTTGGAGAAATATATTACAATGAAAATATAAAAAATTTAAAAATAAGTTCTTTTGATTCTGAAAATATTTTTGAAAGAGAAATAGATGAATTTTTAAATGATGATAGATTTAAAATATGTTTAATTCATTTTAATTCAAATGAAGGAAACTTTTTAAATTATATTAAATTTTTCATTGAAAATAAAGAAAAAGAGATAAAAAGCCAAAATAAAGAAGAAAAATGCAAAAAAGCTTTTGTATTTATTGTCCATTTAGTTAGAATTTTCAATGAAGATATAAAAGATTTTGAAAAAAAATCAGAAAAAGAAAAACAAATTATTAATAAAAAATATCTTAATGAAACAATATCTCTATCCTCTGAATATTATCAAATCTTTATTGATAATTTAAATGGTGATGGAAACTTATCAATAGATGAAATATTATATACAAAAGATGAAAAAGATAAAGAAAATAAAAAAGGTGAAGAGTTACTATCAAAATATCTTAATTTTGATTTGGCATTAAGAAAAAACATTTATACTTCTTTTAGCTATATGAAATATAATATCTCAACATCTTTAGGAAATTTAAATATAAATACTTATGTAAATAAATTAATAAATTATTTCGAAGAACATAAGGAATTAAGAGATAATATAAACAAATGTATAAGGAAACTTTTTATCAATGAAGAAAATCTTGTAATTAAAGTATTAAAAACAGAAAAAATAATTACTCATAATGATATTGATATGATAAGCATTATTAAAAAATATTTATTAAATTACTATATCAAAAAATTAAATTATTTTTATTATAAAGCAGAACAAGACCAATTTTTTTCTACTTTATTATCTATAAATGAATTAAACAAAATTAATTTAGAAAAAAATAATAAGATAAATGTGATATATAATGAAGAAGAAGACAAAGAAAATGAAAAAGATAAAAAAAAAGAAGAAGAATTAGCTATTGAAGATAATGAAGTAATTAAAGGACTTATTAAAAAAACAGCAGATACTTATTTAAAAAAACTTAATCTTGCTTCTAAGGAAGAAGAAGAGTTAAAAGTCATAGAAAAGGAGGGAGGGAATGAATTAGATATTATTTTAGGATTGAAATTGCCTGGAATTAAAACAATTATTTCTTCTATAGTAAAAAAATTTAAAAAAGAAATATTTAAATCCTATAGAAATCAAGAAGAAAAATTAAGAACAAATATAGAGGTCGAAAAAATTGATGAAGTGAAAAAAAAGTATTATGATAAAATAAAAGGATTTAATGAAAGTATATTTATTGAATTGGATAATAATAATTTATTATCAGAAATAGAACCAAAAGAAGAATATTCGAAATCAGATTTCTATGACTTATTTTTAGAAGATTATTATACTTTATTTATTACAAAATTATTAAGTGCAAACAATAATAAAAAAGATATAAATAAAACATATAAAGAATTTAATGAAATTAAAAAAATGTTGAGATTAATTATAAATATAAAAAATGGTGATAAAAAAAAGGAAAATGATATAAAAATGATGGCAGTAAGTTCTATCAATTGGATTGAATGCTATTCAATGGAAATAGAACATATTTTAAATATTTTTTCAGAATTAAACTCAATTATAGGTAATTTATATGGACAAATTAATGATATTATTAATAATGGAAAACTAAAATATGTAATTCCAAATCAAGAAAAGATAACCGATTATTCCTCAATAGTCAATAAAGATCTTTTCTTTGTAATAGAAGCAATTTTAAAAGTTTTTACTTCAAAAGAAAATATCTATAATGAAATCATTAATGATGAAAATAAATTCAAAAAATTAATGGATATATACAATGAAGTATTTCAAATATTTTCATTAATAAATGATAATTTAGCTTTATATTCAAAAGAAATTTATTCATTACAAGAAATTATAACAATAATGGAATGCTTTTTTACAAATGGAATTCTTTCAAAAGACAATATTAAACAATTAATTAATTTTTGTAAAGATGAAATGGAATATATAAATAACGAAGAAGAGGAAAAATTAATTCAGAATTTCAATAATTTATATACATTATTGGAAAATTTAATAGGAAAGGAAAAATCTATTAATAAAATAATGTCTATAATTTTTAAAAATGAATTTATTAAAGTTCCTAATATATCTTATAGAGTAAAAATATTAGAAATTATTTTATCAAATGATGATTTTATAATTAATAATACTCAATTATTTAGAATGTTAATTCCTTTTGAAGAAACTCCTGATGAAATGTCAAAAAAAATTAATTCTATAATTAATAATCCACATGCTTTTTATAAAACTTTTAATAAATGCACTAGAGAATTTTTTGAACAAACAATTATTATTTTATTTGAATTCGAAATTTTAAAATATTTTGAAGGAATTGCAAAATTAAAAAAATCAGATTCTTTCGAAAAAGGAAATAAAGCTCAATATAGAACGCATTTTCCTGAATATTATAATTCTTGTACTAATAATGATAATAATAAAGAACCAAATGTTACTAAAATTATTTTTGATTTATCCTTAAATATATTTAGAGAATGTGTTCAAAAAATTGATGATTATTTATCTGTTGAAACTGATAAGAATAATCAAAATTACAATTTATGCAAGTTATATGCTATTGCTTATATTAAAATTTATTTAAGCAAGTTTTCATTGTTTGTTTATGAAAAAGATCAATATATTGGAGATATTAGTGAAATTAATAAAATTATTATAGGAACTGCTAAAGAAAATAAATTTAGAAAAGTACTACAAATATATGTTTTTAAATTATTCTTTAATTTGATGAATAAAGATTGGAATACTTTAGGAAATTATAATTTTTCACATTATGGAATCTCTTTTTATGATATTTTAACAGAAAATAATGATGTTATAAAAGAAATAATAGAAGAAAAAATAATGCCAACTGATGAAAAATATAAAGATTACCCACTGTTAAAATATTTCGTTTATACAGAATATAAAAATAGAGAAGATTTTATGAAAGCTTTAGAACCTAAAGAAAATAAAATAAATGAGTTTCCTTTATTATTTAAATATTTATCTGAAGATAAGAAAGATTCTAATTTAAAAAAATTGCAAAATCTTTCTAATTTTAATGAATTTAGCAATTATATGATTGATAATTATTCATTAGGGATAACCAGAGAAGAGGCTAAAGAAAAACAATTAGATTCAGAGCCGATATTTAGAGAAAATGGATTTGAAAAAAAATTTAATAATTTTAAAAAATCTTGGAAAGTGATTAAAAAAAAAGCAATTAAGTATAAATTTCATCCGGTTATGGATGAAAAAAATTTAGATGAAAGTGACAGATTAATATTTTTCTTAACTGATAATAATGAACCTAGCTATGGAATGTATTTTGCAGCTGCTTATGAAAATTTCATTTCTTATCAAAATGATTTTCTAAATTATGTAATGGAAAAAGGAAAAAATAAAAAATATCTTAATATATATACTGAATATATGAAAAAAGATATACCTATTTATGAAGCAAATACAAATCAAATTGTATTAATTAATAATTGCTTTTTGGATTCTACTTTTAATGATTTAGATGACTTAATCAATGTATTCTCATATAGAAATATCTTTAATAAAGATGGAACAATTAATTATTTAAATTATAACGAATTTAAATATAATATTTCATCAATAGAAGAAGAATTAGCAAAATTATTATTGACTGGAAAATGCTTATTTGAAAAAGATAATTTAAGACTAATTATTTATAAGGGTGAATTATTTAATCGGGGATATTCAGATATTTTGGAAAAAATTTATAAAAAATATAAACAAAAAGAGTTGGATGACAAAGAAAAACAATTAATATTAGAATATATGAATGATCCAGAAAAAAAAAATAATTATAAAGATTTTTATTCTTCATTACAAATATTAATTTTCTATTTAAGCAATAATAATTTTAAAGAAAATATAACTATTATGGATATTTTAAATAAAGCTCCAGATTATTTAAAAATAGAAAAAATATGTTCTGAATTCTTTATAAAAGATAGAGGAAAAGAATTTAATGTTGATAAAATAATTAATATATTTTTCTTTTTTGAGCATCTATGTTTTGAAGAACTATGCAAAAATATTCAAGATGTTTACAAGAAAGATATAAATGATGAAATGATAGGTAAAATAACAAATAAATTACTAAATAATAAAAAACTAAATGATATATTCACTATTAAAGAATTAGGAGCAGCTGTAAGAAGGTTTATATCAAGATATTTAATAGGAAAAAAACAAAATGATGATATTGATGAAAAGTCTCCTCTAGTCCCTGCATTAAAAAGGCCTGAGCTATGGGGAGAAAAAATATCCAAAATAGGAAATTTAGAAGAATTAATTTTCAATCTACTTGGAGATTTTAATTTAACAGTTGGTCAAATCTTTAATTTTTATGAAATAATTAAAGATGAAGATGAAAAAGAAATTTTATATGAAGTATTAGCAGCAGAGCAAGAACAAATTATACAGTCTCGTAGAAGGAAAATTTAAATTTTAAAAGAAATAATTAAAAATTATTTGCTAAAAAATCATTAGCCTTAATTCTTTTTAAATTTCTTTTATATAATGAAATAAAAATTATAAGTTAAATAATAAATTATTCTTTTGAAAATGGGGATTGGGGATTGGGGATTGGGGATTGGGGATTGGGGATT
>JAJMZT010000066.1:0-13520 GCA_023807265.1 Metadinium minorum
CCCAATCCCCAATCCCCAATCCCCAATCCCCAATCCCCAATCCCCATAAACTATTATTATATTCATTTAATTAATATATAAATTTAAATTTTTTAAATTATTTAAATTATATATTGTCATATAATATATATTTAAAAATTAAAATAAAAAATTAATAACTTAAAACAAAGAAATAAAAGTAATATTATTAAAATAAATATCAAATTTTTTTTTAATAATAAAATTTATTTTATATATATTATTAATATCCATTTAATTTATTCATCTTTTAATTATTGACTTTTTAATTATAAATTTTAAAAAACTATTAATATTAACAGTTACTAGAATAAATATAATAAATGAAAACAAATTAAAAGGATTATTTTAACAAATTCAAAAGCTAATCATTGTAAAAATAGAGTATAATCTGTAGATAAAGTATCTTTAGATATATTAAATGTATTTGATTCTATTAATACTATTATTTATCTTCAAAAAAACTTTAATAATTATATATTATTTATCTTTAATAATTAATTTATTTATGAATTAATTTATATCTAATTAAATAAAACAATAAACTTTTATATAAGAAAAATTATTTAAGAAAAAACAAATAAAATGAATGCAATTCTGCAAGATGTAAAACCCGTTCTGTGGGTTAAGTGGAAAAATAGGGAACCAGAAACGGCTCCTTTAAGTAGAAGTGGACATTCATTAACACAATTTGCGGGAAAAATTATTTTATTTGGTGGTACTATAAATGGCTTAGAAGATACTACTATAAAAAAAGTATGCCCTTCAAATGATGTTTGGCTTTTAGATATATTTCAAAAAAATACTTATGGATGGACAAAACTAACTCCAAAAGGCGATATACCTTCTCCTAGAACAAATCATACTGCAACCACTGTAAAAAAAAATAATAGAGATGAATTTATTTTTATTTTTGGAGGAATGGGAGAAAATGGAAAAATGGAAGATTGCTATAGATTTGATTACACTGAAGCTAAATTTACAAAATATGAAATAAAAGATGGCCCTGTCCCAGCTCCAAGAGCAAATCACTCAGCTTGTTGCTATGATGGAAAAGTCTATGTTTTTGGTGGAAATGGTGGAAGAGGCTATGAAAATAGTATTTTTAAAGATTTGTGGGAATTTGATCCAGAGCAAGCGAAATGGACTGAAGTTGTTGGAAAAGAAAATCCTACTTATCCAGAGTTTAGAACTTGCCATTCTATGTTTATTTATAATAAAAGTATTTATATATATGGAGGATGGAATAATCTTCAAGGATTTAATACTGCAGTTAAATATACATTTGCAACTCAAGAATGGGAATCAACTAATATGTATATGGAAGGCTTCCCTGTATGGAATCATTGCGGATTAGAAGTTGAAAGTGGGCCAGGATGGAAATATTTTATTTTTGGAGGGACTTCAAAGGAATTTGATGAAACTAAATTAAGAGAAAGGGCTGAGTCTACAAATAAAATGATATTTTGTGATATGGAAGATGAAACTTTAAAAGAAGTAAATTTAAATGATTCAAATGTTTTACCAGAACCAAGAGAAGACTCTGCAATGATTTATTATCAGCATACTAAAAATTTAATATTATTTGGAGGATGGAATAATGAATGGTTTGGAGACATTTATGGTATTTGTGTTTCAGCAATTGTTGGTCCATCTTATAGTGTCAAATCGATTTATCCAAATATGGGTAGAATTTCAGGAAATCAAGAAATTACTTTAACTGGAAGTAAACTTAGTAATGGAAATATTACTGTTTATTTTATTTTAGGTTCAAAATATGCCCAAACTTCAGGAACATTAGTTGATGATAGTAATAATACTCAATTAACTTTTATAACTCCTGTTTTCAGTGATCCATCTTTTATAAATCCAGGGACCCGTTTCCAAGGAACTAAAGATTGTGAAGTATATATTAAAATAGATAATGAAGAATTATCAACAAATCCAATTAAATTTAGTATTTATTATGATACAGATGCAGGAAAAAGTATTTTCTTTGGACCAGCATGTATCACTGGAGGAACTCCAGGAATTCCAACTTATCTTAAAATAAGAGCTAGGAATGATGAGAATGAAAATAGATTGAGCGGGCTTGATAAATTTGAAGTAAGTGTTGTTTCAGAAACAGATATGACTAAAAGTGTTGAAACTAAAGTTGATGATAATAATGATGGTACTTATTTATGCACATTTACTCCTCCTGATAATGATAGATATAGAATTTCAGTTAAATTAATTGGAGATAAAGAAAAAGTTGATATAAGAGGTTCTCCTATAAGTGTTGAATTTTCTGGTAATGACCCTGAAAATAATGTCATGGTCGGAAAATATATGGTTGAAAAATTCTTGAAGGAAAATGTTGAGAAATTAGAAAGTGAAATGAAAAGATTAGAAGAATCTTCTTCTACTGCTGGGAAAGATTTGGATGATATTAAAGTCGTAATTGCCATCAAAAATTCTAACAAAGAAATAGAAAAAGTATGGGACAATTTTGATTTGATTATAAATCAATTAATGGAGTATTATTTAGATTCTAAAATAAGTGAAAAAAAAGCTTTATCAAAAGAAATTCATAAAGATAGAATTGAAAATTTAATTAAACAACATTTGAGATTAGAAGAAATAAGGAAACAAAGTGCTCAAGAAATAAGCCCAATAATTAATGATAAAACAATAGAATATCAAAATGAAATAAAAGATTTTTATTCAGAATTAAATAAATTTGGACCTGCAATTAAAAAGGAAAATTTTGCAACTCAATTTTCACTTGGATATAAAAATGCCACTGAAGAAATAGATAAAAAGAAAAAAGAATTACAAGAACTAGAAGAAAAATTAAACAATTATTCAGAAATTATGACAAATTTGGGATACCCTGAAGAAACAGCAGGATGTATTAAATCTATAGAAAATTCAAAAAATGAATTAGAATTAGTAACTGAAATGTGGGAATTTATTAATGCTACTCAAAATAAATTAGAGGAATTCAAAGCTAAGTCTTGGCCAGAAATAGATGGTCAACAGATGGATGAAGCTATTTCACAAAAACTTACAAAAGATAATAATGCAAAGAGGAAGAAATTAGGTTCTTATACTCAAGTTATGGATTGTGTACAAAAAGAAATAAATCTTTGGAAAAAATTAGTGCCTTTAATTACTTATCTTAAAAATGATTATATGCAAGACCGTCATTGGGAAGAAGTAAAAAAAGAATTGAATTGTCCAGATTTAGTTATTGGAGAAGATTTAAAATTGCAAAAATTTTATGATATGAAAATTCAAGAAAAAGCTGAACAAATTCAAGAAATTACAGATAAAGCATCTTCAGAAGATAAAATGGGTAAAAAATTAGAAGAAATTGAAAAAAATTGGGGAGAAGCTGAATTTATATTTAAAGATTATGCTCGTGTCCCTGGTATAAAATTAATGAATATAGATGAGGATCAATATGCTATTCTAGAAGAAAATATGCAACAAATTCAAACAATGATAAGAAACAAATATAAAGCATTTTATGAAAAACAAATAGTGACTTGGAAAGCTGATTTAAATGAAATAAATGAAGTATGGGTTGCTTTAAGCGAAACACAAAAAACTTGGACTTTTCTAGAAAGTTTATTTATTGGCTCTGATGAAATTAAAAGAGAATTACCAAAAGAAACAGAAGAGTTCCAAAAAATAGATCAAGAAGTTAAAGAAATATTAAAAAAGGGTGAAGAAATAAAAAATATTAGAAACTTTTCAAATTCAAAATATCCCATGCCAATTCAAGATACCCCTGATGGCGATGTAAATCAAAATTCAAGTGAAGACAAACAAAGAAGTTTATTAGATTGGCTTAAAGATATTTTAGTACGTTTATCAAAATGTGAAAAAGCTCTTAATTTATTTATGGAAAGAAAAAGAGCAGATTTTCCAAGATTTTATTTTATGTCTAGCGTTGACCTTTTGGATGTTTTATCTAATGGTAATGACCCATTTTCAATAAATAAGCATATATCTAAAATTATTATAGCTATGGAGAAATTAGTAATGGAAGAAAATAAAGATAGTGGGGGAAATAATAGAAGGCCTAGTGCTAAGGAAATGGTAACAAGAACAGGTATAGAAAAAATTCCATTTGATTCTCCATTCCCATTAATGGGTAAAGTTGAAGTATATTTAGTTGATATTTTAAATCATATGAAAAGTACAATTAAAGCAATAGTCAAAAAATCAATTCAAGAGGTAAATACTAAACAACAAAAAGAATGGATAGAGACAACTCCTTCTCAAGTATGTCTACTAACCGATTTAATGAGATTTGTAACAGCAGTAGAAACTGCCATTAAAGATATTGCTAAAAACGGAGATTCATTAAAAAATGCTTTAGATGTTCAATCAAAATCTTTAAGTTATTTAATTAATTTAATATTAGAAGATTTAACAGAAGAAACAATGGCAAAAGTCATGGTTTTAATTAAAAGTGAAACTCATTCAAGAGATGTTATAGATAAACTAATTCAAGAAAAAGTTGATAGAACAGACGATTTTATATGGCAATCACAAATGAAAGCATATTGGGATACTCAAAAAGATGATTGCCATTTGGATGTATGTGATGCTTCAATATGGTATGGGTATGAATATTTAGGTAATGGGGATCGTTTAGTAGTTACACCTTTAACTGATCGTATATATGTAACAGCAACACAAGCTTTACATTTAAAGATGGGTTGCTCTCCTGCAGGTCCAGCAGGTACAGGTAAAACAGAAACTACAAAAGATTTAGCTTCAGCAATGGGTAAAGCATGTTATGTATTTAATTGTTCCGAGCAAATGGATTATAAAGGTATGGGTGATATTTTTAAAGGATTAGCAGCATCTGGTTCTTGGGGATGTTTTGATGAATTTAATCGACTTGTTCCAGAAGTATTATCTGTATGTTCTATGCAATTTAAATGTGTTATAGATGCTCTTAAAAGAGGAGATAAAGAATTTATAATGGAAGAAAAAAAATGCCAATTAGATGCAAGTTGTGGTGTTTTTATTACTATGAACCCTGGATATTTAGGTCGTTCTGAATTACCAGAAGGTCTTAAAGCATTATTTAGACCTATTACAGTAGTAGTACCAGATTTTGGTATGATATCTGAGAACTGCTTAATGGCTCAAGGTTTCCAAGATGCCAAAATGTTGGCTAAAAAATTCGTAGTATTATATGCCTTATGTCAAGATTTACTTAGTAAACAAATGCATTATGATTGGGGTCTTCGTGCCATTAAATCTGTATTAGTTGTTGCAGGAGCTTTTAAAAGAGCAGATAGAGATATGACAGAATTACAATTATTAAAAAGAGCTTTAAGAGATTTCAACTATCCAAAAATAGTTCAAGATGATATTCCTATTTTTGATGGTTTAATTGGTGATCTATTCCCTAATGTTGAAGTAGCACGTAAAAGAGATATGAAATTCGAAGAAAAGATAGAAGAAGCATGTGATGTTGTTAATGAAAAGAAAATTGCTAAAGGAATGGATGATGACAGTTCTCCAACATTTAAATTCTCTAAAGAAGCAGGATTTATTTTAAAATGTGTACAATTAAAAGAGCTTATTGAAATTCGTCACTCAGTATTTATTATGGGTAATGCTGGCTCGGGAAAAACAGCAACATGGAGAACATTAGCAAAAGCTTTTGATTTGTCCGGAACAAAAACAGAAACAAAAGATTTAAATCCAAAATCAATAGATAGTAATGATTTGTATGGTAAATATATAAATATTCAAACAAGAGATTTCAAATATGGTATTTTATCAAATATTATGAAAGCAATGAGTACAGCAGAAGATAAAAATCAAAAATGGATTATATTAGACGGAGATCTTGATGCACATTGGATTGAAAATATGAACTCTGTTATGGACGATAACAAAGTATTAACTTTACCAAATAATGATCGTATTGATTTAAAGCCAAATATGAGACTATTTTTTGAAATAAGAGATTTAAAATTTGCATCAAAGGCTACAGTATCTCGTGCAGGTATTTTATATATTACTGATGATGAAGGATATCAATGGAGAGGCTATTATAAGTCTTGGATGAATCAAATGAATTTCAGAAAAAAAGTTCAACAAGATACACTTGATTATTTTGATACATTTTTAGAGCCATGTCTTAAATTTTTAAAATCAACAAGATTAATAGTTGATTTAGTATTCCAAATTACTTTTGTAATAGGTTTTTGTAAAATATTAGAAGCTTATATAGATAAAAAAGAAGCTTGTCTTAATAGAGATCCCAAAAAGCAAATAAAAGGAGATGATGAACCATATCCTGGTTATGATTTACTATTTTGCTTTGCAGCAATTTGGTCAATGGGTGGTATTTTAACAGATAAAGATGGTATTGATTTTAAAAGGAATTTCTCAGATTGGTTTAGACAAAATTTCAAGCAATATAAAATACCTCCAAAAGGAACCGTATTTGATTATTATGTTATAATGGACCCAGAAAATCCAAGATTTGAAGAATGGACTAAAAAAATAGAAGAAATTGAATATCATCCAGGAGAAAATATTAAATATATTACTGTCCCAACAAGTGAAACTGTTTCTGTATCTGAATTAATGGAAAAATTATTAGATGTAGGACACCCCTCTCTATTAATAGGAATGGCAGGTTGTGGTAAAACTCAAATCGCTAATGGTATGCTTGAAAATAATAGAAAAAAGAATGAAAAAAATAATTCATTTTCATATGTTTCAGTTGCATTTAACTATTATTCTGATACCTATGTTATGCAAAGTGTATTGATTCAAAATTCAGAAAAATTCTCTCAAAGAACATTTGTCCCAAAAGGAAATCCAAAATTAATGGCTATTTTCATAGATGACCTCAATATGCAAAAACTTGATAGTTGCTTAACTCAAAATGCTATAGAATTAGTTAGACAATTTATGGATTATAAACATATTTATGAATGTCAAAAAATGGAACTTATGGAATTTATGAATATTCAATTTATTGCCTCAATGAATCCAACAGCAGGTTCATTTAATATTAATCCAAGACTTCAAAGACATTTCTGGATTTGTTCAATTCCATTCCCATCAGATGATTCAATAAGGACTATATTCCAATTCTTCTTAGATGGTCATTTCAAACAATTTAATTCCCATATTCAAGAATTGAGTAAAGGTTTAGTTGCAGGTATAATTAAATTACATAAATGTGTTTATGCTAAATTCAAAAAATCAGCTATTAATTTCCATTATGAATTCAATATAAGACATATTACAGGAGTATTCCAAGGTATTCTTATGTCAACAGTTGAAAAGTTTAAAGAGCCAGAAAAAATGGCAAAGCTATGGATACATGAATGCGAAAGAGTTTATGGAGATAGATTAGTATCTGTTAAAGATTTAAATACTTTCAGAGGAGAATTAGGAGGAGAAGTTATTAAAATAGCATTTGGTGGTAAATTTAATTTAGGTAAATATTTAACAGATAAATCAGAGCCCATTATATTTTGTAGATTTGTAGGAGGTTATTTAGATAGTATATACGATATGGCAAATAAATTAAGTGATGTAAAAGATAAAGCTAATCAAGCTTTAAGTGAATATAATGATCAAAATACTCGTATGGATTTAGTTTTATTCGATGATGCAGTTAAACATGTATGTAGAATAACTAGAATTATAACCCAGCCATCAGGACATTCAATGCTTGTTGGTGTAGGAGGTTCTGGTAAGCAATCGTTATCTAAATTATCTTCATTTATCTGTCAATATAATAATTATATGATTACAATTTCAAGTGATTATAAATTAAATTCTTTTAAAGATGACTTACAAAAAATGTATAATATTACTGGAATGAGTGATGATGCTGGTCTCCTCTTTATTTTAACTGAAAATCAAATTATAGATGAAAAATTCGTTGTATTAGTAAATGATCTACTGTCTTCTGGTGATATTCAAGATTTATTCAGTCCTGATGATAAAGAAGTCATATTTAATAAAGTTAAAGCAGCCTGTAAAGCAGCTACAAGAAAAGAAACAATGCAAGATGTATGGAATTTCTTTATTGCAAGAGTTAAAAAGAATTTGCATGTATGCTTATGTTTCTCACCTGGAGAAAATCTTAGAAATAAAGCAAGAAAATTCCCATCAATTATAAATAGTACTGTAATTGATTGGTTCCAACCATGGCCAGAAGAAGCTCTAACATCTGTAGCAAGGGAACAAATTAAAAAAGACTTTGAAGAATTGACTCAAACAGATTATTTCGAAGCAGTGGTTAAATTTATGCCTTCTTCATTTAATATTGTAGGTATAAAGGCTCAAGAAATGTTAGAAGCAGATAGAAGATATACTTATATAACCCCAAAATCATTTTTAGAATTATTAAAACTATTTGGCTCTATGTATAAGCAAAAAGTTAATTCTATTTTAGATAATAAACAAAAATTAGAATCAGGTCTAAATAAACTTCATGCAGCGAAAGAATCTATAGCTCAATTAGAAAAAGAATTAGAAGAAAAATCAGTTGTAATTTCAAAAATAAAAGTTGAAGCAGAAGCTAAAAATAAAATAGCTCAGGAAAAAGCAGAAATTGTAACGGGAGAATCAACAAAAGCAAAAGAAGAAGAAGAAAAAGTATCTACAATGAAGTCAAGAATAGAAGAAGAAAGTGCAAAATGTCAAGCAGAATTAGATAAATCCAAGCCTATTATGGAAAATTGTATGACTTTGGCTAAATCAATTAAAAAAGAAGATTTAGATAAAGTAAGACAAATTAAACCAAAACCTCCAGATAAAATTATGAATATTATTATAGCAATGCGTATTATGCTTGCAGGTCAAATAAATGAATATATTCCAATTGAAGTAGATAATAAGGCTTATCCAAAGAAAAATGAAAAAAATGATATACTAGCATTACTATTAGATACAAAAAAATTAATTGAAGGTTTACAATACTTTTTAGAAGTAATTAAACATTTTAAATATAATCCTAAAAACTTTGATAACTTAACAACTAAATATCCTGACTATTTTAAAGAAGAACTATTTGATAAAAATGCTGAAGAATCTGCAAAAGCCTCAAAAGGTGTTGATATCTTATTTAAATGGCTTTTCTATATGAATAAATTTTATAATGCAGCTAAACTTGTTGAGCCAATGCAAAAAAATGTAGATGAAAAAACAATAGAATTAAAAGAAGCTTCAGAAAAATTAGAAATAGTTCAAGAAAAAGTAAGAAAATTGCAAGAAGAATTAAATATTGTATTGGAAGAAAAAAATAAGGCAGAAAAGGAACTTAATGATGCTGTAGAAAATGAAACAAATTGCAAAAATAAATTATCATTAGCTAGAAGATTTATTGGAGCCTTAGGTTCATCAAGTGAGCGTTGGACTTTAAATATTCAAGACTATAATTCCCAATTAGAGGTTATTATTGGAGATATATTAATTTCTTCTGCTTTTGTTTCATATTGTGGCCCATTCCCTAAAAAATATAGGGAAGGAATTAAAACTGCTTTCTTTGAATTTATTGAAAATAATAAAATACCAAAAAGTGAAACAGCAATGGATCCTTTAAAAATATTAACTAATGATGCAGAAAAAGCCAAATGGAATAATCAAAAACTACCAGCTGATCCAGTATCAATTGAAAATGCAACAATTTTAACAAATTCAGAAAGATGGTCTCTTATGATTGATCCTCAATTGCAGGGTATTAAATGGATTAAAGAAAAAGAAAAAGATAATCAATTAACTTTACTAAGAATGAATAATAAAAAATTAATAAATATAATAGGAGAATGTATTGAGGATGGTAAAACTGTAGTCCTAGAAAATTTAGATGAAATGATAGATGCCACATTATCTCCTATTATTGGTAGAAATATTTTCAAAAAGAAATACTATAAATTAGGTAATAATCAGCATGAAATTCATAAAAATTTCAAATTCATTATGCATACTAAATTGTCAAATCCACATTATCCTCCAGAAATTCAAGCAGAAGCATGTTTAATAAACTTTGCAGTAACAGAAGATGGTCTTGCTGATCAATTATTAGCAATTATAGTTAAAATGGAAAGACCAAAACTTGCCCAAAGAAAAGAACAAGTTATTCAAGAGCAAAATGAATGTAAAATTAAATTAACTGACTTAGAAAATCAAATACTAACAGATTTAAATACAGAAGGTGATCCATTAGAAAATGAACCTATGGTAGAAAGATTAGAAAATTCTAAAAAAGTATCAGAACAAGTAACAATAGCAATGAAAGAATCAAAAGAAGCCGAAAAAGAAATTGCTGAATCATCAAATCAATACTCACCTGCAGCAATTCGTGGTTCATTAATATTTTTCTTATTTACAGAATTATATAAATTACATACATTTTATAAATTTTCATTAGAATCATTTATATTTGTAGTAAGAAGAGCAGTTAAAGATGTAGCTGCAAGATGGAAAATAAAATTACATCCAGAAGAAAAGAAAAAGAAAGAAGATGAAGAAAAAGAAGAAGGAGCAGCAGGAGAAGAACAACCAAAACAAGAAGAGCAAAAAGAAGAAAAGCCAAAAGAACAAGAAGTTAAAGGTGAACCGGCTAAAAAAGAAGGAGAAGGTGAAGGCGAAGAAAAGAAAGAAGGTGAAGAGAAAAAAGAAGGTGAAGAAAGCCAAGAGAAAAAAGAAGGTGAAGAGAAAAAAGAAGGGGAAGAAAGCCAAGAGAAAAAAGAAGGAGAGGAAGGAGAAGAGAAAAAAGATTTAAATAAAGAAGAGAAAAAAGAAGAAGAAGACGAAGAAGAACTAGAAGATGAAGAAATGACTGATCAACAAAGAGTTCAAAGAGTAAATGATTTAGTTACAGCGGTAACTGAGTTTTCATTCTTTTATGTTAGAAGAGGCTTATTTGAAGCACATAAATTAATATTTTCAACTCTATTAACATTTAGAATATTATTAAAAGCAGGAAAAATTGTCCCAAGAGAATTAGCATTTTTAATAGAAGGTAAAAAAGGAGAATTAGAAGAAGTTAGTTCTACAACTAAAGAAATATTAAAAGATTACCAAATTGCTAATGTAAAAGGTTTAGAAGAATTAGAAATATTTTCAGGTTTATTAGATATAATTAGTTCTAATAGTGAAAGCACATATTGGAGAAAATGGCTTAAAGATGAAAAAGCAGAAGAATCAGATATGCCAAAATCACAATCAAAATTGACAGAATTCCAAAAATTACTAGTAATTAAAGCATTAAGACCAGATCGTATCACTTCTGCAATTACAAATTATATCAGAGAAAATATGGGTGATAAATATATTGAATCATCAACATTTGATATGGCTGCAACATTTAAAGAAACAACATGTCTCACTCCTATATTCTTTGTACTATTCCCAGGTATTGATCCTACCAAAAATGTAGAAGAATTAGGAGCAACAATGGGTAAATCAATAGAAAAAGGAACATTTATAAATATTCCTATGGGTCAGGGTCAAGAAGATAGAGCTAATAAAATGCTTGAAGAATGTTCAAAAGAAGGTAAATGGATTATGTTACAAAATCTTCATTTAATGTCAAAATGGATAAAAAGATTTGAAAATGATTTTGAAAGGGTATCCCAAACAGCTGACCCGAATTTCAGATGTTTCATATCTTCAGAACCACCAGCATTACCAACTATAGATATAATTCCAGAGCCTATCTTGCAAGCATCAATTAAAGTATCAAATGAAGCTCCACAAGATCTTAAAGCAAATATGAAAAGAGCTTTTGGTAATTTTAATCAAGCAAGACTTGATTCATGCACCAAAAAGAATGAATTTAAAGCTATATTATTCTCTTTGTGTTTCTTCCACTCTCTTATAATTGGTAGAAGAAAGTTCGGAGCAATCGGTTGGTCTACTAAATACAATTTCAATGAAGGAGATTTGCAAATATGTGCTGATGTATTAAATAACTATTTAGAAAAATATGAAAAAGTTCCTTATGAAGATTTAAGATATTTATATGGAGAAATCATGTATGGAGGACATATTACTGATAACTGGGACAGAAGAACAAATAATGCCTATCTTAAGACTTTAATTAAGCCAGAATTATTAACAGGTTGCAATTTAGCCAAAAACTTCAAATCACCGGACCCAAGTAAATTTAATTATGATCAATACATGAAATATATTATTGAAAAATTACCTCCTGAATCTCCTATATTATTCTATTTGCATCCAAATGCAGAAATATCATATTTAACAAGTCAAGGACAATATGTGTTTAATTCAATATTAGATATTCAAGGTGGTTCTTCAGTTAGTGACGAAAAAGAAGATGAAAAAAAGAAACAAAGTGGAGGAAAGCCCAAAGCTGACCCTATGATGGAATCAATTAAAAGATATGCAGATAGACTTAAAGAAAAAAATACTTATTCTCTATCAACAATACGTCAAAAAGCTGGAAAAAGCCCTTCTCCATATGAAATTGTTGCATTCCAAGAATGTGAAAGACTTAATTCAATATTCTCTTCTTGTCTTAAATCTTTAGAAGATTTAGAAAAAGGACTTAACGGTGAATTAAATATGACTGATGCTATGGAGAGTTTAATGCAGTCAATTAAATATAATAAATTACCAGGGTCTTGGGATACTGCTGCAGGGTACCCAAGTAAAAAACCTTTATCATTTTGGTTTGATGATTTATTAAAAAGACATGATCAAATGGATGAATGGGTATCTGATTTAAAAACGCCTAAATGTCTCAATATTACTTTATTATGCAACCCAATGTCATTTATTACTGCTGTTAAACAATTTACTGCAAGACAAAAAGTATTACCATTAGATGATTTAGATACCATGACTGAAATTACAAATATGACAGAGGATATGGTTAAAGACTATCCACCAGATGGAGGTGTTTATCTTACTGGAATGTTCTTACAAGGTGCAAAATGGGAAGATTCAAATCCAGATGCACCTGGATTTTTGACAGAAATGGTAAATAAAGAACTTGATCCTAAAATTCCAGTTATGCATGTATTTGCAGTTGAATTGAAAAATAAAAATATTACAGGATATTATGAATGCCCAGTTTATTATACCACTGCTAGAGGTGGAACATACATATTTACAGCTTATCTTAAAATGGAAAGTGAGGAAACTGATCCTATTCAATGGATTCTTGCTGGAGTTGCACTTATTTTGTCCACCGATGAATAAAAGGAAACACAAAAATTTTATTTTTTATATTGATTATATAATATATTTTATTTTATTCTTATTTTATATAGGATTTCAGAAGATTTTCGCTTTGTTGGGATGAAATCCTTTTATTTATTAAATTAATTAAATTAAAGATTAAATTAATTAATTATATATATTATTTTTTTTTAATAAATTATTTTTAAAAATAATTAATTAATTTATTTATTAATTAAAATTTAAAAAAAACATAAAATGGGGATTGGGGATTGGGGATTGGGGATTGGGGATTGGGGATTGGG
>JAJMZT010000067.1:0-13518 GCA_023807265.1 Metadinium minorum
CCCAATCCCCAATCCCCAATCCCCAATCCCCAATCCCCAATCCCCAATCCCCATATATTATATAATATAATTAAAAAATTATTTATTTTAAATAATAATTAAAAAACATATATTTGTTTTATTATTTTTAATAAAGATTTATTAATAACAAAAAATAATAATAATAAATTTAATAATCTCATATAATGCAAATATTCTAAAACAAAATTTATTGTTTCAAAGCCAAAAACATAGCAACACCAGCTTTAACCCATTTTGACTCGTCCTCGTTGGTTGGTAATTCAACCATAATTACAAAGTTAGTTGAATGCCCAGTTGTAGACAAAGTTCCTTGTCTACTAAGTACTTTATATAAAGGAGTGTTATAAATGCCAGTTTGTGGTGGTTCCCTATTAGGCACAGGTATCATATGAATTAAAGGCACATCAGTATAAAGTTCCCTACTTAATGAATTATCTAATAAATGTGTTTCATAATTCCATCTTGCTCCTTCAAGAAACATTCCATAAACATAGCATCCATCTTCAGGCTTATCAGTAACTTTATCCCAAGTTGTATCATCCATTATTTTAAATTCAAAGGTTAATAAATCAATTTCACATCCATGTTTACGAGCATAATTTTGCAAAGTACCAGTTAAAAATGCCTGAGGGAAAGAAAATCTTGAAATACAAAAACATGTTGGTGTGCCATTTTCATACCAATCCTTGAAAAAGCTTATTCTTTCGTTTAAATCTTTGATCCAACTCATTAAAGGCTTCATAGATAAAAATCCTGATTTTATCCAAAGTTGGGGCACTTGATTATTATAAATTGAAGTTGCAATTGCATCTAAAGTCTCATCCATAACTATATGGCCACTTAAAGCTTTCTTTAGATTTTGTATATTAACTTTCATTAAATTTAATAAAACATTATATCTTATAACTTCCTGAATAAGAACAGTATTCATACTTTCTTTATAATCTGTTGGGAATTTTGAGAAAATTGCCTCATAATCAAAAGCTGGAGGAGTATTTTTTTCAATAATATCTAAAGTTTCGCCAACGGATTGCTCCATACTTTTTCCTCCTCCTGATGATGTTCTAGGTTGCATTAATAATAATGTTTCTAATAATAACCTTGCTTCGTTTTGAGCAGTAATTATTTCTGCATTATCATGAAGTCCAAAAACTTCAGGACCTGTTGATGTAGGTAATTTTTTTATATAATCAGAATAAGTTGATTTAGGTCCAGGTTTTGGACAATAGTAAATGCCACTTTCACTATATGGATATTCATTATAATTTAATGTTTTATCACATAAATATGTTAATAATATTGTTTGAATTAATCTTTGATCTTTATCATCAGTTACTCTTCCTCCATAATTGATTTCTGCAACTAAATAATTTAGTACTTTATATGGTACTTCATCATATTCTTCTAAAAAGTTTTTTAATTGCAATCTTGATACTTTTAAATCTTCATTTGTAAAATCATATTTTATATTCCAACCTATAGGACCAAACTTTCTTCTATCTTGAACTATTGCATGGAAAAAGCATAATGAAAAGAAGAATGATTTGAATAAATCTGGCTTGGAGCATGCTTCTAATTCTTCTTCATTGATATTATCATATTGTCTTTGTAAATTTAATTTTAACCCTTTAGGTGGTTCCATTGTTATTTTAATAGAACTTTTTAATACATTTATTGAAAATTTGTTTGATGACATAGAAGTTAACCATAATCTGAAATTTGTATCTAATGTAGGAGAATTTTGTAATTTTTCTATTTCATCTTCTAATTTAGGCATAAAACTAATAGCTAAATGGCAATTTTGTAATAAAATCCATCCTCCTTTTAATTTTGTATCATCGATTTTGGATATAGCTACTTTATCCATAGATTTACCTAAAGAAACAAATTCTACTTTTCTTCCCATAGAATCGGCTAATTGTTGAAAATCATTTTTTGGATCAGAACCAGTTGATAATACAAATAATAAAGGTATTTTATTTGTGGAATCTTCAAATGATTTTAATAAGTTAAAGGTAGGAGGTTCTGTATATTCTTTTCCTAGATTTTTTCCTACATAATAATTTAATTCATTTGTTAGTTTATCAAATCTTATAGCTTTTATAAGGATCAATTTTTCAAAATCTGTTAAAGTATTTTCATAAGGCTCAGGTAATGTAGTATGCTCATTTTGTGGGCTTTCAAAAAATGGCAAAAATTTGTCATGATTTTTCATAAAATCTTCATCTATTCCTTTAAAAGCATCACATAAATAAGTCATTCCATGTATTTGATTATAAAAACTATTCCAATCATTTGGACTTATCCATCTGGTGGGATTTTCAGGAGGTTCTACTTGAATTTCACTTGATGGCCCTGCAAGTAAAAATCTTAATTCTGTATTTTTGATTTTCTCTTCATTTTTCTGTTCGCCCATTATTATTTTAATTGCCATTAAAAAGCTAAATAATGGTTTATCTCTTTCAAATAAAGCTCTACAGGTAAAATCGAAACTTGATTTAGTAGTTGAATCATCAATATCTTTTAATCTTTGATCATTATCTTCATTTACTGGTAATTTTTTAATTGTAGTTTGATATAATTCTTTAAATTGAATTAAAGAAAATTGATACATAGGATCAATCATTGCTAAATCAATTAAAGAGAAAAATAATAATGAAGCTCTTTTTGCAGAAGGACGATAAATTTCCCTTTTTTCATCGATTTCTTTTTCTGTCTTTTCTGAAATTTTTAATTTTTCATTAATTTGTGTTGACATTTTTTTTGAATCAGATAAAATATCAATAAGTTCTGAATTTTTTAAGCATTCCTCTATATTATCTTTATTTTTTGATAAGTTATCTAAAATTTGATCTTCTATTTTAACTAAAGCTTCTTTGCTTTCAAAGTTTTCTTCAAGAATTTGGGCTTTAGAAGCTTCTAATTGTGGCATTTCAATTTTTACTAATTCAGATAACATTTGATCTTCTAATCCAATTTGTGTAATAGCAAAGTTTATTATAGTTATTTTTGCAAAAGTTTCTGGGCTATAATGTGGATTAGACAAAGTAGTTACCATAAATAATTTAAATTCTTCATTATAAGTAATAGTTTTTTCACCAATTTTAATTTCATAAAAGTTAGATTTAGTTTTAACTTGTTGTCTTTGTAAAATTGGCTCTAAAGAATTATCAATATCAATCCCGACATTATCAAGCATAATCCAAGAGCCATATTTTACACCAGAAATAACAGTATCCATCATTTTTGCATCAGATATTTTTATACATTGAAAACTAGTACTTTTTACATCAAATCCATATTTTTTCAAAAAAATACTAGCTTGATTTTGCGGATCAATCATTAATGGCCATTTACTAGTTTTAAACATTATTATACCATTTTCAATAGATAAATTATCATTAGGCAACATATTTTTATTCCATTTTCCTGTAGTTATAGGATCTTCTAGAACTGTTCTTAATGAAACATTCTCACTTCTTACTATATTTTGAGTATCTAATTTTTCTTTCCATTCATTTAATAATTCGGCTCTATATGTAGAAACAAAAGGACCACTATATGCTATAGCTGCAGCTGCTATAAGACAATCCCCTATTATATAATTACTATAATCTTGTAATGATTTAACAGATTTTCCCCATCTTACTTTCTCTCCAGCTAATAATTCTACTATTTTTTTTGCTCTTTTTACTTTTGTTTGGTTATCATTTAAAGTCACAATTAATTCATTTTTACTTTTTTGTTTTTGATTTAGTAATGTTTCTAGATCATTGGATTCTTTTTCAGCTTTAGCTAAAGCTGCTTGGGCTATTGCTAACTTTTCATCTGCTTTATCTTTTTCTATTTTTGCTTTTGCAGCTTCTCTTTTTTTAGGATCAACAATTTCAATACTTTTATGGCAAAATTCAATCATTCCGACTATAAAATCAAAGCAAGGTCCAACTGCTTTAGATGCATTATCAACTAATTCACGATCCATATTATGATCTTGAATATATTTTTCAGCTTTTAATACATTATCCATTTCTTTATTTTTTAAATCTTCTCTTCTTTCTTCACTTTTAAAAGAATAAAAATATTCTTTAAATGTCTTTGGATCATTTACTTGTAATTCATTAATAGCAGCATCTTTATAACTTAATCTAAATGGGTTTTTAACATCACCTGTAGGTTCTTTTATATTTGCCTTATTGGTTCTCCATCTATCTCCATTTTTAAATGTAAATAATAATTCTAACGTCATTTTTAATTTTTCTCCGTATATTTTGTATCCTGCTAGCTCTTGTAATTCATTATCTTTGATTTGATCTATTTTTTCTAAACTACTTTGTAATCCTTTCTCTGCTTCACTTAATTCTCTTTGACAATCCGCTTCAATTTTTGATATTTTTATAGCCAGAGCTTCCGCAACTTGAGAATCAGCTGAAGCTTTTTCTCTAACTTTATCAGCTTCGGCTTTTTTTACTTCAACATCTTTGATAATTTCTTCAGTTTCTTTGGATAATTTTTCTAAAATTGGTGTATTTTTTTGAATTTCTTGTTCAATTTCAGAAATTTTTTTTTCTGCAAAATCTAAAACTTTTAATCCCATTTCATATCTATCTATATTATTTTGATTTTCTTCTGTTTTTTTAACTAAAATATTATGGAAAAGAGATAAAAATTCCAAAAATGATGTAGGAGTTAAATAATTATACCTTCTTAATTCAGCTAAATATTTTATTGATATTTTTTCGACACTTTTATGTATATATTTGATACATTCAATTACTCCATCTAATTTTTTACCTAAACTTATATCGTCTTTTTGCTCTAAAATATTTTTTGCAACACTTATTAAAGCTTCTTCTGGCCATTCTGTAAACCAATCGATAGTACAACAATTGACCAAAGATGGGAACATTCTTAACCTTGTTACAAATTTTTCACCAACAGGAGACATAGCTAATATAATATGAATTTTAGATAATACTCTTTTTAAATAAATTGACATCATATTTTCTCTATTATCTTGTAAATGTTTACTTTTCATTTCTTGTTGAACAGCTTTTTTAATTTCTTCATAATCTTCAGCTTTATAAATATCAGGAATATCTCCAGAATTTAAAACATTATTCATATCTTCTAACATTATTTCGTCAAATAATTGCGTATCACACAATAAAAAGCAATAATTTATTTTTCCTTTTTCTTTACAAACAGTGTCTTTCAAGAAATTTTTAACATCTTTTCTAAAATCAGGAAGTCTATAACCTTTAATAACTTCAATATTAGTGCAATCCATTCCAAAATTAATATAAGAAGATAATCTTGCAATTGATTGACGACCAGACCCTCCTACTCCCAACAATAAAGCATGGCCTCCAGTTTGTCTAATTATTCTGCTTATCCTAGCAACATGATCACAAGCATCTAAAAACATTACTAGTGGCATTTGCTTATTTTTAAATTCTTCATTAAATTCTTTCAATTTATCTTCTATTCTTGTAATAAATCCTTTTAAGTCTGTAACTTGAATATATGGTCTATCAATACCTGCACAAAAATCGCAATAAATTATTTTTTCGAGTCCTTTATATATTTCATTTATATCCTTTATATCATATTCTGGTGTTTCTAAAATATTTTTATGTAATATTTCTTTTAACCAATTTCTATCTTCATCACATATTAAACGATCTCCAAATGATCTAATCATTTCATGCATCCAAATTCTTACCATATCAACTTTTTTTGTGCAATGTTTTACACTTGCACCACAAACACCTTGTAAAACTTTACTCATATCTCTTAAATTAAATAAATAATGACTTGATTTTGGTATTGGTAATAATTTTGATTTAATACTTTTATATAATGTTAAAGTAGAGTCAACTAAAGTATCAACAATTGATTTAGATTCAGGACTAAATTTAGTTAAGAAATTTTTAACTTTTCTTGTAAAAATGCTTTTTATAGAACTATCGACTAGTTCAGTATATGTAATAACATTAAAATGTCTCATAAATCTATTTGTTAATTGTGATCTACCTCCTCCAGGAGGGCCCATAGCCCCAGTTAAAATTAAATTACTAATATGCATAAATGGTTTTTCTTTTTCATTTAAATCATACCATCCTTCATAATCAAGCCATTGTCTTAAAATTTCTATCGGTGGTTGTGCCTCATATTTCTCTTTTTTAGGCATATTTAAATCGTCAACAAAAACAATCATAATACGATTATTATCAGGAGCATATTTTCCTCTTCCTTTTCTTTTTAAAATTCTTTCTACGGAATGTTGTGTTTGGGCCGCTGTCGTTTGAGCAGAAAAGTTTATAATGATATGTCCATATTTTTCTTCATTTCTTTTTGTAGCTTCTTCCATAACTCCTATGATATCTAACATATTTACTGTTTTTCCTGTTCCTGTCGGTCCAGTTGTAATAATATGTTTTCTTTGGGTTAACAAATATTTTAATATATAACAATATCTAACTGAATCAATTGTTGGAATTATGATATCTGTATATTCAGCACGAGAATCAATTTTGGGGAAAGTTAATAAATTCTCCCAAGGTTTCCATTCATCATTTTCATAATCAAAATAATAATCATAAACTGTTTTTTCCTCTGGGAATAAAACACGGCCTACATCGTTTTCAGGTAATTTTTCTTTCATAAAATTACGTATATATTCATTAAATTTTTCTCTTCCATCTTCTTTAGAAGTAATACCAATTGACCAAACTGTACAAAAGAAATAAATATTATAAATACTTTTATATAATATTTCTAATTCAATTTTTGAAATTTTTAAACTTCCAGTTTCTTTAAACTTTGCCAAAAAGCAATCTAATAAACTAAATAAAGATGAAGCTAAATTTACATCAGTTGTAGGACATGGCTCTTTAATATTTTTTCTAATAAAATGAATATTATCTTCTAAACATAATTCAAACAAATTTTCAATTCTTTGATAGACATTAGCATCTTCTGGACTATTAACAATACTTTGTGGTAATCTTGTTTGCATCCATTTTTTAGCATGAGGCATTAAGCCTATTGCAGAAGGTTCCATATAAACCATACCACAACGAGAAACAGTTGCAGGGGAAGCATGAACTAAATCTTCAACTTCAAACATCATTGTAATGGTTTCATTTAAGACAATGATAGCTGAACTTGGTAAACATAATCTACGAGAATCATCTAAAACAGAATTCATATCTTCAATCCAAAAAGTATCTACAGGTCCATCAAACAAAATCCAATATTTTGTTTGACCTGTTGTATCTTTATTTAATTCATTTACTAAAATTGGTATAATACCATTTATCCATTCTGTTGGATTCATTGGATCTTTATCACAAAATAATTCTGGCTTTCTTACTGATTTAGGATTTATAACAGTTGATTTTGTTGTAAAATATTTTTTTCCATCATGTAAATCACTTATACTTTTTTGTAATATTTTCCAATTTGATGATTTACCACCCCCTGTTGGCCCGACAATCATAAGGCCATGCCTAACTTGAATAGTATCATATAATTGAACAATTTTAGCAATGAAATTTTCATGAGGTTGTAATTTTTGTTTTTTTATGTTTTCATTTATTCTTGTCATTAGATCATCTAAATCATTCTTTGGCATCTCAGTTTTTGGGAAAAGATCTTTAATAATATTCATAAATAAAGGAATATCTTCTTTTAAAAATTTTGGTAAGTTTACATCTCTAATAGAACGTAAAAGTAATTTATCTTCAGGGACATCTGGACTTCCTCTTTTTAATTTTTTTGCTGCATATAAAACAGATTTTACTGCACGCATACCAAAATCATAATGTGATTGTGAAGATAATTGTTCTGAAGATAATTTAAAAGTAGAAACAATCTTTTTTGCTAAATCTTTAGCTGCTAAATAACCAGAACTATATAAATATACCTCAGATATTAATTTATAATCAGGAACCATCATAGCCATTGGCCTAAATAAAGCAACTAAATTATCAGGAAGAGCAGTACGCCCTTCATAATCTGGATTCATTGTTATAAAAACACAAAATGTTGGTAAAATATGAATAGGAGTTTTTTCGAAAATAATTTTATCCATTCCGGCATCTTTAGCACTGAACAAAACAATTAATTGGGAGGCAATAACAGATAAAACTTCTATATTAATACGATTAAATTCGTCAAAACAAATCCAAGCACCACAATTTGCTAAACCTTTGAAAAAAGCGGCAACAGCAACAAAATCCGTTTCTTCTGAACAATTGTATACAACACATTGTTTAGCAATTGATTTTGCCAAATCTTTAGTTGATTCAGTTTTCCCTGTTCCAGCAGGACCCGCAGGAGCCCCTCCCATATTGAATTTTATGGCTCCCATCAAAGTTAAATAACATTTATCAGTTAAAGGAGTAATTACTAAAATTTCAGTGTTTCCTAAATATTCATATCCATATGGGAATGAAGTTTGAATTGATTTTACATACATATTGTCATTTTCCCAATAATATCTTAATTGCTTTTTCCATTCAAAACTTGTTGGTGACCATTCACCTGTTTGGAATAATTCTGTTATTTGCTTATTATGGACTTCTAATGTCAATAAGTTAAATACAGTAATTCCATCTACTCTACTTAATGGTTCTCTTAATATTGTTACTAATAAATTTATTCTTTCTTGTATTTCATTGCAATATTCTTTCATTGTTTTATTTGCCATTGCATCTTCTACTTGTTGTGTCCACATACATTGATTTGAATGCATAACACTTTGTCCTGTATGTCCAAATATCCATTCTTTTGTTGGAGGTCTTTGATATGCTCTTAAACATCTTTCCATACATTGACGTACTGTTTCAAACATTGAATTTTGTAATTCTTTCATCCAATCTTCAATATTTTTTCTTTCAATTGAAATTATATTTTTTAATGGAACTTTTTCTCCTAAATTTGAAATCATTTTTAAAATAATTTTATCATCTTGTAATTCAATATTATGAATATTTTCAAAAATATTTTTTAAATTTTCTTTAACACGATTTAAATCTTTTGTTTCTGATAAAATTTTTAATAAAGTTTCATTACTAAGGAAATAAAATCTTGGGAATAAAGTCTTCTTTTTTTCAATATAATCATTTAAACCTTTTTCTACTTCTTCAAGCCAATTATTAGATTCTTTAATTTTATCCAAAAGCCCTTCTTTATTACATATAAATTTAACATTTGTACTTTCTTTTAATCCTCTAACGATTTCTTTAAAGCTTTTATCAGCTTTAGCAAAAATAGAAGCATCATGCGGTATACTTTTAGTAATATCGGGAGATTCAAATATAGGTTGTAATTGGAACCATTTAGTCTGTAATTTTGATAGAGATTCTAAAACATCAGTAATATTTTGAAAACTTGAAGACCATTCATTAATTTCATTTATAAAGTGTTGTTTATATGGGTTAACTTCTAACTGTTGAACTTCTTGAACATCTTCATCTAAAACTTTGTAAATATCTCCCCATCCTGTTATAATAAAAAGCCCTTTAATACGATGGGGTTGAGTTCCAAATTCGACACTTGCCCAATTTTTTTCCAATATTTCCAATTTTTTCTTAATTTGGAATTCTCTTGAAGCTTTATCAGCAATTAATTTTGCATGTTCTATAATCTCTTTATTTAAATCATTTTTTGATAAAATTGCTCTTAAATCAATTTGAGCCGATTGATCAGTGCAATCGATTCCAGTTTTTTCTTTTAATTCATTCCAATGACGTTCCTGTAAGCCTTGGGTAGTCAGTGCTACAGCTAATTCTGCAGTTTTTTCGAATTCAATGGACTTTTCACGAACGCTTTCAGCTGTTCTTATTAAATCATTAAATCCTTCCATTTCCTTTAAATATTTAATACTTTGGAATAAATGCTTTTTTACTGTATCATTCATTTCTTCTACATCTAAACCATTTAATTCACTCAAAGGTATATTTTTAAATTCTTCTGATTTTTTTTGAAAAGTGTCAATTGAAGTCCATATAGCATAAAATGGTTGAAATTCTTTGGCCATTGTTTGTAATTGACTAAAATCTGTTTGTTCTCTATTAAAATTTACTTCTCTACTATTGCATACTTTTGCTCTTTCTTGACAGTCTTGTAAAATTTTTTGACAAGAATTTGATAAGTTTGCAGCCTCTTCTAATTGTGAAATAGATTTATATTGCATTAATTTATTAATTTGGTTTTTCAATCCTTTAATGTCTTCTGTTAAAGTAGCTTGGCTTTCTAATAATGCATTTAAGAATTTATCCCTATTTTTCTTTAATGAGCCCTTTGCCATATTTATTGTATTTGTTACGTCTGTTGTACTTTGAATTAATAAAAACCTTGTCCTTAAATCTATATATTGCACTTTTTGGAAAAATTCATCTAAAATTTTATAAATTTCTAAACATGAATCAATATCTGATTTGAGATTTAATATTAAATTTGGAACGTCTTCAATATATTTTTCTATTTCAACCAATTCTTCAATATTTTTACTTGATTTTGTTATTCCACTTTTCATTTCTTCAACTTGCTTAAATACTGAAGTTTTAATATCTTGGGATTTTTTATTTAAACAGCTTAATTCCAATTCTTTTATTTTTGCATGTTTATTTAATAAAGTATCTCTTACATCTTTGCAATTGACATTAAAATAACTAACTTGAATATTCTCATTAATTTCTTTTTTTATTTGATCATATAAATTTTGATGCTTAATTATATCATCTCTTAAAACATGTACAGCATTTCCATTTTCAGTTGCAGTCTCATCTAAACTTTTAACATATGCTTCAGGTTCGATGTCTAAATCTGCTTTATATTGATTAAATAATTCACAATATCTTTGTAATGGTTCTTTTCCCATCAAAAGACATTTTTCTAATCTATCATATAAATCTTCAAGCCAATATGCTTCTTCTCTTTTTGGGTTAAATTTATTTTCTATGTTATTTATATCTTCTTTTGGGTCAATTTCTTGAGGAATATTATCTTTTCCATCTTTTTCATTTTTTTCACCTGGTGCATGCTTAATAATTGATGAGCCAGTTCTGAAATTTTCTTGAGTCCCAGTTTTATTTGCACTTTTTTCCTCCTCATTATTTTGTGCATCACCTGCTTTTCCTTTATACTTAAGTCCTTTATGTCTTTTTAACATATCGTAATATTTCATAGTTGAATATATCTTTTGCTTTGAGAAATTAATTTGTTCGATTTTTTGGATTTTATCTAAACCCTCATCAAATATTTTTCTTATTTCTAAAATGAAATCTTCTACTTGTAAATGGTAACCAAATTGTCCTTCTTTATATTTTAAAACAATACTAAATATTGGCTTTTTTTCTTCAATATATTTTTCCTCTGTTTCATATTTTATAGATTCATATGTTGTATTTAAATCTTCATCTGGGTTATCTGTTTCTTTATTAAAAGCATTTCCAGGCCCTAAAACCATTTTTGATTCAGTTATATTTTTTATTCTATTTTTAATATCCAAAGGGTCTGGATAAGTATTTTTTACTTCATTAGTTTTGATAATTTCAGTTTTTTCTGGAATATTTTTTTCAAAAAATTCAACATAATTTATTAGAGAATTAACCACGGTAACATATAATTGATCTTGAAACATGATATTTATTTTTTTAATTAAAGTAATAGTTTTAAAGTTGTTTAATTCCATCATTAGTCTCTGATTTTTTTCTTCTCTCTCTTGGTCTTCTTTAAAAACAAATTTTCTTGGCTTTAAAGGCCTATTTTTCATAAAATCAATTAAAAATGGAGAAGTATCTTGAGGCTTATAACTGCTTTGATCTCCTCCTTCACCTGCTGTTTTTTGCTTTGTTTCTTTTGCTTCCTTTTCCTTTGTTTCTTTGTCATTTAATTGCTTTTTTTTATCAGGAGAAATATCCATTAAAGATAAATCTTGTGCTTTAAATTCTAAATTTTGTAGAATTTTTTTGATAGATTGGATTTGAGTAGCATCTAAAGCTTTTTTAAAGTCATAAATATTTTTTTTCTCTTCTTTTATGAATTCATCAAGCCTTACTGTAATATTGAATTTTACTTTATATAAGCTTAATTGTTTATACATGCCACTTATTAAAGTTTTTATTTTATGCAATGCTTGAATAACATTTGTTTTGCATAATAAAGTGTTTATATTAAATCTTTTTTCTAATTCTGGATATTTGAATTCTTTATTATCTTCATATAACATTTCTTTTCCATATTTTGGAACAGGAGGTAATTGTGGTGGTTCAATTTTTAAATTTAGACAACATAACTCATTACTTTTTTCTTTAAAATATAAATTATCAAACATCATCTTATTTAATTGGAAAACATATGATTTAGAAACAGATTTCATTTCTCCTTTCAAAAATTGCTCAACTAAATTAAAATCTCTTAATGTTTTAATTTTGTTGATGATTTTTGTTGCTCTTTCCTTAGGTAATTCAGTAACTTCAAATTTAGGTATTTTTTTTAAATAATAGTTATATTTAATGATTTCTTCACTTTTTTCTCTTAACTTCAAAGCTTCACTAATTCTTTTACAAAAAATATTAGGATTTTCTGAATCATATAAAATATACATTTTAGGGACATCATCTATATTTTTCTCTTCTTCTTCAATGTCAATACTAAAAGTATCTTTTTTTTCGTCATAGCTTTTGACTAAAACTCTTTTCCATTGTCCAGTTTTTTTCTCTTTATTCATAATTAAAGCTTTAGCAGGAATTTTTAATAGTTTTCCAGTTTCTTTATCTATAGCTTGTTTCATCCAATATTCATTTGGATAAATATCATATAATTTATCATCAAAAAAAGGTAGTGGCAACTTCGATTTATCTGGAATAGAAAAATCAATGTCATATTTATTTTTTAATAAGCTTTCAACATCTGTTTTACTAAAGTTTTCTAAGACTCTTTTTAATAATTCTTTACGAGTAATTCTTCTCGGTATTGCTTCAAATGGCTCATTGACTTTGGGTTGTAAAATTGCACACCCTTCTCTGGGTTTCTCGAAGTTTATAGATTTTTTTCTTTTTTTCCTTTTTAAGGTTAGCCCATAAGGGTTTACAAAATCACTTGTTGGATTTGCAGTCCATGGAACTACTTCTTGGCCATCATTTCTTATTTTTGGTGGAAGAGATGGGTATTTTTTTTCATTATCTAGATTGGATTTTGGCTTTTGAGTTTCCGGAACCTTTTCTTCTTCTTTGGATTGAGCTTCTTTGTCTAAATTATTTTGTTGTGTTTTTTGTTCCGACATGAGTAGTTATTTTTATATAATTATAATTATTTGATTTTTAAATTGTTTTGAATTATTATTCTTAATTTAAGATATTTTATTTAGATAAAATAAATTATTTTTTTAATTATTAATTATGAATTTTTAAATAATTTAATTAATTGATTTAAATGGGGATTGGGGATTGGGGATTGGGGATTGGGGATTGGGGATTGGGGATTGGG
>JAJMZT010000068.1:0-13502 GCA_023807265.1 Metadinium minorum
CCCAATCCCCAATCCCCAATCCCCAATCCCCAATCCCCAATCCCCATTTAATTTTTTGAAAATAATTAATTATATAAATTTATTGATGAATAAAAATTTTTTTTATTATAATATTATACAAAATAATTTTTTTTTTAATTAATTTCTCTAATATAAATATATTACATATCTTCAAATAAATAAATCATTTAAAATAATGAAAACTAAATTATTTTTTTTATATCTAATTATATTATCATCTACTATATTCTTTTCCCTTGGAGATGAAGATTCTTGCCCATTGGGGATGCGTAAAACCTTTGTAGATGATGAAATTATGTTAGAATATGGATCAGCTAGAAAATATATGGGAGCAGTAGCTTTCTTCCAATTTCCAGGTTCATTATTTTTTAAAAGAAGAGTTTTAATAGAACCTAGATTTGAGGTTCATCTCAAAGCTTCAATTGATCCTGTAGATATTGTTGAAAAAACAAAAGAACAGAAATTATATGGATTTACAATTGTTATATCTGGATACAACAATACTATAAGTGGTTTGGAAGCTCGTAGTTATAAAAATGGAGTAGATGAATTAATTTTTAATGATATAGGATATAACAATTTTGTGAATAGCTTAATTATTGAATTTGACTTTGAAAAAGATACTTATGATCCTGATTCAAGCAGTTATTCTGTAAGATATTGCCAATCTTCTTGCTTTAGTGAAGACAATAGAGCCATGTATTATAATAAATTAAACTCTCAAAGATATGATCCAAAAAAAGTAAATAATTGGGATTTCAGACTTGTTTATAATACAAAAAAATTATATTTATATTCAGGTCCAAATGAGGTTATTTATTCTGTTAGCTTAGATTTAGAAAAAAAACTAGGAACAAATATTGCTTTCGTTGGATTTACTGGTTTCATGGAAAGTAATAGAAGAGAAATTACTCTTTTTGGATCTTTTATTTGTGAGGATAACTATGAAATTTCAAAAATGCCAGGAAACTTCTTAATTAATGGAAACCTTTTAGAATATACAGAATATGAAGCCGGATCTCCGATAAATTATCTATTTTCCTTTATAAATAATAAAGATCAGCAAGTTCCTCATACATTCGGATATGATATATGGGAATACAATTTTACTTTAAATAGTGATTGTGGATTGAAATCATATACTATGACAAAACAAACAAATTATACTTTAATTTTATCAATGAATGCTTGTACTAAAGCCGGAATGCATAAAATTAATATTGAAGAAAAAATAAAAGGTAATGCCCCTGAGAGGTATTATATGGTTCGTGCTGGCCCAATGAAAAAAGTAACTTTAATTGGTCATGATGAAATAATAGAGGCAGTTCCACTCATATACACTGATAATATTCCTTATTTAATTTATGGAGATAGTCCAAAAGGACACTTTATTATAAAACAAGATTTGAAATTAGTTTTAGATTTCGACGTAACTGATCAATATGGAAATCCAGTAACTGTCAACTCGCCTAACACATTATTTACTTTGAAAAAAGTTAATGAAGGAGGAAGTACTTCTGTAGTAACAACAAATATAATAAGTTACACCAATCAACCACTTAATGGCCATTATCAAATGACTATAACAGTAAATAAAATTGGAACTTACCAAATAGAAAATGAAAATATGGCTAGTCCACTCAGATTTATAGTGGTCCCAGGAGAGGCAAGTGCCAAAACTTCATTTTGTACTCTAAAAGATTATTCTTCAGTACCAAGTTTACAACTAGGACAAACTGTGTATTATAATTGTTATTTAAAAGATGATTTAGGAAATGATATTGATACTAAGACATTTCTTGATAATTCCATTTATGATTTTACTTGTCAAACTCAAAGAACATCACCAACCTCAAATACTTATAAAAATACAGAAGTTGAAGATAATATATCATATTATACTTGCAAATATCCTACAAGTGATATTGGAGTGTTCTTAATAAATGGATTTTTGACTAAAAAAGGAACAAGTATAAGTAATAAAATAGAGCCAAAAATAAATCAATTTTCAGTCAGAGGTAATGCTAATTCTTTGATTATAAAGAATGCATTAAATTTATATAATAATCAATGGTTAGATGCTGCAGATGCTGAAATAACTTATGTTTTCCAACAAAATGGATACTTTACTGCTTTAGATTTAGCAGAATCAGATGGAAAAACTTTAATTTCATCTTATGGAAAATATCCTGAAGGATTCGACATTACAAAATTGAAAGCAGAATTTTCCAGTCCACATGACCCAAGCTATAAATTTGATTTAGTTCCAAAAATAATTACTATTAATGGAGCAGAATATATAGGATTATTTACTAAAGATAATAAACCTACTAGCGATTTAGCTAAAAAATCTTCTTTCTTATATTCAATCAAAGCAACATTACAAAGAGATGGGGGAAATGATGAAAAAACTATTATGATTAAATATCTTATAAATATTGGTTCATATACAACATGTTTCCATAACTTTAATAGAGAACATACAACTCTTGACCAAAGTTATGATATTGAATTACTTTCTGGTAGCGCTGAAATGAAAATTGGTAAAATTGAATTAAAAACAGATGATTACTATTTATATAATTATGACATAGGCAAAGAAAAAATTCAATACCTTTTAGAACCATCTACTGACAAAATAAAGTTTAGAATAGTTCCTCTTTCAATTGAAGGTACATATGATGTTTATGCTCAATCTTTTGCTGATTATGATGGCTGGCTAATAGTTAAAGTTGACGGTTATCAATTAAGAAAACAAAAAATTAAAAGTAATCCTTCTTTAGCTTGTTATTTGGAATTTATTCATCCTGAATATTTCGTTCATAAAGGAGATGAATTCAAAGAACATTATTATGAATATATTGGCCCATATACAGATGGAAATTTATTATTCCATTTCATAATTAAAGATAAATATGGAAATGTTATTTCAAAAGATGACTATTTCGATTGCTATGCTGATATTTATTGCTTACAATATGGTAATGATGTAACTAAATATACTATCTTTAATCAAACTGCAGTAGCTTATGAATTTAGAGATAAGTTACCATTCGATACCAAACAATATACTTGGGTTTTCTTTATGAGAGAATCGTCATGCAATAATAAATATTATATAAATTATGATGGAATGAGAGGTGAAACAAAACCATCAATAGAAAAATCATATTATAATCTTTTAAAAAATGAGATAAATATAAATGAATATGCTTATGTTGATGTTTTTTACAAAGATGATTATGACCAATTCTTAGGATTAAAAGCAGGTAAATTAGAAGAAATGAGACTAAAAACTAAAGTAGTTGCAACAAATGAAGATAAAACAGTATCTGTTGATTTAGAATTTGATTCTATAACCAGTAGCTATGCTATCAGATATAAAAAACAATTCACTGAACCCGGAACTTTCAAAGTTTCAGTAACAGCTGATAACCAAGCTTTAAATTGTAGAACTTCTGACATTTTAAATGTTATTGATAATATTTATTCTTTAAAACATAGTAAATTAAAATTGATATTAGATACCATAATTGATATGGATCCAAATGTAAGAGTAACAATAGATAATACAATTCAAGAACCAGTTTATAAATTATATTTCTATTCTGCCACAGGAATTAAAACTACATATGATCCAAATACTAAATTCACTTGCTTTATGATAGGAGATAACGTAAATATGGAATTAGATGTCTCCAAAAAAACTGATTATGTTCAATTTACTCATAAGGATGAATTAAAGGAAGACTTCAAAGCCTTAATAAGAGGAGATTATCAATTAAAAGTTTCAGACGATAAGGAAACTGTCTTATATCCATTATATTTAACTGGAGATGGTTCAAATGATACTGTAAACGATCCAAATTATCTTATAGATAAAACTGAAGTATATCCAACTCATATAAATGGTGTAGCAGGAAAAACTTATCAAGTTAATGTGGAATTCAGAGTTGAAGGAGGATATAGATGGAATTACGATGTTGATACAACAAAATTAACAGTTGCTAATTCATATAATTTAAAAGAAGATGAATTGACAATTAGAGTAGAAAGAGGATATAAAAAAGGTCAAGCTATAATTTATGTTACACAATTCGTAGTAACTAATGAACAAGATAATGTTTTAACACTATTTTATGATAATAAAAAAATACCAAAAACTGTTTCACTAACTATAAAATGTGGAGATTTAGCAAAATTGATATATGTAGATGGGCCCACTGAGGGAAATGTAATTAACCCACCAATTCTAACTTTCAAGCCAGTAGATCAATATGGCAATTTATATACTGATCTATTTACAGAACCCCAATCTCAAGAATATTTAAATTCATTAACAATAGGAAAAGCAGATGTACCTTTAACTTCAAATAACTATCTTGATGATAACCAATATTTAAAAGTTCAATATTTATCTAAAATTTCTACTGATGCTACTGTAACTTCAACATACTTTGACGATAGTTATAAATATAGAATTAGAAGTGGACCAATTGATAAATATACCTCTTATGCTGAATTGAAAAATCCAGGAACTAAAGAAGCTGGAGAAGAATATAATCTTGTAATTTATCCAAAGGATAAATATAATAATGATATCGATGATTTAAGTGAGAAAGATATGGAAGAATTTTATCCTTATTATGGACTTATTGGAACAACTGATAATAATCCTGTAACTGACTGTGTATTAGCAGATTTAGAAAATCCTACTAACTTTAGAAAATTAAAAGCTTTAGGTGAATTTGACTTCATTGATTGCCAAGCTGAAGTTACTAAAACTGGATCCTTATCATTCCATGTTAATTATCTTACAGATGAAATAGAATGCAGAAATTGTGAATTTTTGGTTGTTTCTAATAATGTAGATTATTTAAATACAAAAGCATATTACACAAATAAAAAATACTATTTAAATGAAAGTGCAATAAATGAAGTAGAAGCCAAAGTAGAACCCGTATTTGAACTTACATTCTTTGATAAATATAAGAATCAATTAGATGAAAAAGCTGTTCAAAAATTAAATATACAACCAACATTAGAAGGCTCAGATGTAAAATTATGCATAGCCAACCAAGGAAATAAAAAAGTTGTTACTTTATGTCAATCTACTAATGGAGACGATAACATAAACAAATGGCAATATATAACAAATGGAGAAAATTATAAATTAAAATTAGAAGATAAAGACAACAAAAATAATGTTAAAACTTATCCAATAAAAATAACTGGCGGTGATATTGAAGGTTCATCCGAAGAAACAGATTTATCAAAAACTGTTTTCATCCCTGATGTAATAAGAACAAAAGCAGGAGTAGAAGGTAAAACAGTCATGGAATTAAGAACTGCAAAAGAAATCAGAAAAAATTATTGGTATCCAAATCCTTCTGATATAATAAAAGTTGATTTTGACTATGATAAAAACAACTGTACTTATAAAATTGAAAAAGGTGAGCTTCCTGGACAATATGCTATTAAAGTAACTTGCACAAAGACCAATGATAATAATGCAATTTCAGTGACAGTAAATTCGACCAAAATAGATAAGAAAGTAAAATTAATTGTTGAAAGCGGCCCTGCTTATTATCTTGAAGTTGAAGATGTTGATAAATTTACTGTAAATTCTGATAAATATACTTGGAAAGTAAATCCTACAAATGATGATACTGTTTCATTCTCATTTAAATTATTGGATAAATATCATAATTATATTAAACATTCAGTACTTGAAAATAATGAAATTACTATATCATCAGATACATTTGGTACATCAGATAAATATTATAGCATTTCCTTTATAGACAAAAATATAGATTATTTGTTCACTGATAAAATAGATGAAGTTATTACTAAACATATTTGGAATATTGTATGTGTTGAAAGTGGTAGAAAATATTCTTTCATATATACAAAGGTTCCAGGAAAAGTCGATGTTGATAAATCTTATTGGACTATAGATAAAACAAATTACATATTAAATGAAACCTCAACAGTTTTAGTTACTTTATGTGATAGACTTGGCGTTAATGTTGGAATAGTCGAAGGAAGATTATTAAAAGAAAAAGACTTAGTTACTGTAGTTACAAATAATGGAAAAGATAAACCATATATTTATAATTCAATTACAAATGAAAACCAATTAAAATATAAATATACTTATCAATTAGTTGGAAAATATGAAGTATCAGTAAGCTATGATAAAAAACAAATTCAACAAAAGAAAGAAGTTACTGTTTCATATCAAGTTATTGATTTGAAAAACAGCAAATTATACTATGATAAATATGATGGCAAAGAAAATTTAATGAAAACTACTGAACAAACAAATATATATAATCAAAAGGAATATATTTTCTACAAAATGTATTTATATACTGCTAAAGGAGAGCCTATAACTGTTTATGACAAGAGTGTTAAAGTTACTTGCAAAATGACTTATAGCCAATCAGATGATGAATGGGAATTAGATGTAAAAAAAGAAAATAGCTTCATTGTCTTTACCTATAAAGATGGATTCAGAACAACATTTGAAAAATTGCCATTAGGTTCCTATCCTTTGGTGATTACTATAGCTGATGAAACAGTTACTTATCCTCTTTATTTATTAGGAGAAAAAGATGTATCTCCAAATCCTGACTATGATTTACTCAAAACTTATGTGAATCCCACTTTTATAGACGGTATTGCTGGAGTACAATATCAAATAGATATTGAATTTAGAGCAAAAGATAATTTAAGATGGAATTATGAAATAAATCTTAATAGCTTTGCAATTAAAAATTCTTATAATTTAGATAATAAAGATCTTATTATTGTTAAAGAATTAGGAGAAAAAAATGGACAAATGAGATTATTAGTAACTCAAAATATTGCATCTTTTGGCGATGCTGATAATATTTTATCATTTACTTATAAATATGAAGATATTCCAACCACAGTAACACTTCATATAAAATGCGCAGATCTTGCTGTTTTAGAATATCATTCTGGATGTAAAGATGGAACTGTAGTAAACCCATCAATTGTTAAATTTATTCCTAAAGATAGATTCGGCAATATTTATACTGATTTATTCGATGAAAAATTATATCCAAAAGAAAAATTAGAAAAATTAACAAATGGTGTATCAGTTGAAGGATTCCCATTAACAACAAATAATTGGGTTTCTGATGGAAAATTCTTAAATGTCCAATATGGTTGCAAAAATGTCACTACAATTAAATTAACTTTAAATTATAATTTAAATAACAATACATACATATATAAATTATGGAGTGGGCCAATAGATCCAGATCAATCTTATGCTGAAATTGAAAAAACTGAAGGAGTAAAAGCTGGAGATATAACAAAATTAAAAATTTATCCAAAAGATGTTTATGGAAATAATGTAACTAATATGACCAAAGATGATTTAGAAAAATTCAATGTTGATTATGAAATTAATAAAGATAATAAAGTAGATATTTCTGATACTTGCAATAACAGTGATAAATTATTAGACGAAGTAGATTGCAAAACAAATGTCACTAAGGCAGGAGATATTGCCTTTACTGTAGACTATAGTGATAAGCCTGTATTTTGCAGAAATTGTGAATTTGTTATTAACCCAGATAAAATTGATTTTAGTAAAACAAAAGTATTTAATAAGAATGAAAATCAAGAAATGTCCAGAACTGAATTAAATGTTTTGCCAGTAACAATTCTTCCTAACTTCGAACTTTATTTCTTTGATAGATTTATGAATTCAGTTACAAATAAAACTGAAGTTGAACAATTAAAAGTTGGAACTACATTTGAAGTTACTGATGTTAAATTATGTGTAGTAAATAATGGACTTACCAAATTGTCATCTGTATGCCCATCTGCAAATGATGATGAAAATCAAGAAAGATGGTTCTATTTACCAAATGGTGAAAAATATAAATTAGTAGCCACTCATCTTGATACTTCTGAAAAATTGAATCATCCTGTTAAATTAACTGGAGGATATAGTTCTGGTAGTCCAGAACCAATTGATCCAAATAAAACATCCTTAACTCCAACTGAGCTTACTCTAGTTGCAGGAGAAGAAGATACAGTTAAACTTGAATTAAGAACAAAAGATAATGAACTTAAAAATTATTGGTTTGAAAAACCAGAAAAGCATATTTCAGTTAAATTCCCAGATGATGTAAAATCCTGCAAATATTCTTTATTACAAGCTGAGAAACCTGGTCAATATTTTATTAAATTTAATTGCACAGAAGCTAAGGATAATATTCCAACTACTGTATTTGTAGAAGATACTGAAGTTCCACAAAAAATAGATATTACTGTTGTTCCAGGAGCTCCTTTTAAATCAAGACTTTTTAGGTTGACTGGAGAAGAAATAACACAGCCCGATTTAGGTTCAGTTTCTGTTGAAGATAAATTCCAAATGATAAATAAACTATATGATAGATTCGATAATTTAATTACAAATCTTAACTTCCAACTTTCCACTCTTCAAATTAAGATCGCTCCCGTTGCCTCTGTCCCAGGACATACCTGGAGTGCCGAGCCATTAGCCCAAAAGAACGGAGAAATTCTAATTACATTAAAATCAACATTAGCAAGAGAACATGCTGTAACTGGTTTATACTTCCCTCTAGAAAAATATAAAATAATATTTACTCATGGAGCACCTGATGCAGACAACAGTTTACTAGAAGTTAGTAAAACTGAAGCTTTAGTTGGAGAGCCAGTAAAGGTTTATATAACTCCTTATGATAAATATAATAATTATATTGATGCTAATGAATTTGCAGAAACTAGTCCATATCAAGTCAAATATACAAGTCCAGGAAATACCACTAAAGTAATAATGGAAAAATATAAGATAGAGAAAAAAGATGATTTGGATGTTTTAAGTTATGATGGCGTTTTTTATATTAAAGGAATAACCAAATTTAATGGATTTATTGATACTAAAGAAATTAAATGTGTTACATGTAGAATAAATATTATAGCTGAAGATCTTGATTTCTTAAGCAGTTATGTATTAAGATATGAATCAAGCAAAAATGACTTTGAAACTTTGAGAAACGGAGTAGTAGAAAAAAATACTAAAGAAGAGCCGATATATAGACTATATCCAAGAGACCAATATTTAAATGATATTGATGTTATTCCAAAAGAAAAATTAGAAACATATGAATCATATTTAAGAAGTCAAAAGGAAAATGTTGTTTATCATTTGAAATTAAATAACAAAGAATTAACAAATCAAGCATTTGCTGAATTTGTCATTAATGATGATAAAAGTGTAAATAATAATGCTTATAAAGATTTAGTAGGAGGTTTCTATGATTTAGTATTTACTGATGGTAAAGATGAATTAAAATATAATATTACTTTAGCTGGAGATGGACAAGGTGGTTCAAATGAAGATGCTGATCCTCAAAAAACATTCCTCCTTGAGGAAAATTTGAAATTCGTTGCAGGTTATACTGGATATTTGATGTTTGAAATAAGAACAGAAAATAACATTAGAAAGAATGATTGGGATGGATTTACTTTTGATATTGAATCATGCGATCCAAATGATAAAACATTTAGCTATACACAAGAGCGTGCAGGATTAAAAGGTGTATTCTATATAACTGTAACAACTCAAAAAGCAAATACATATCCAAAACTAAAAGAATGTCCATTAAAAATTTTCTTAAATAAAGAAGAAATAAAAGATTTAAATCCAAAAATGGAAGTATCTCCTGATGTAATTGTCAAAACAGAAATTTTAGAAAAATATTATAAAAAAGGTTCAAAAACAAATTTATTAGACGGTACTGCAGATGAAGATTATCCATTTGAAGTTGCCTCTTATGACCAATATGGTAACTTAGCTGAAACAATTCAAGAAGTAGTAGGTATTAAAGTAGCACTAAAGGGAGGAGATGAAGTCAAAAAAATGACATCTGAAACTGACCCTGAAACAGGATATAGAGGATATAGAGTAACAGCCACTGTAGCTGGAACTTATGTAGTAAGTACTGATAAATCTGGACCACAAGGATTATATTTAGATCATGAATCAATATTTGTAATTCACCCTGGAGCTATTGATTTATCAAAAACTATTATTAAAGAAAAAGCAACTCCAATTCAAGCAGGTACACATCCAGCTGTTAGTATAGAAGCATTTGATAAACATGGAAATGCTCTTAATTATACTACTTATATAAATAATTTCACTGCTGTATTTATTGATCCAAAGAAACAAGATCACGACTCTAAAGGAGAATATGATAGTAATGCAGAAAAAGTATATTATACTTCATTAACTCCAGTTACTGTTGTTGGATATGTAAAAGTTGAAGTAACTTTCAATAAAGATGAAAAACTTGATACTTCTAAAGTTCTTATTGAGGTTATTCCTGGAGACGTTGATCCAAAGAACTCTATTTTATCAAGAGAAACAAGTAAAGGTGTAATTACTCAATATAAAAATGGAGATAGTTTCACTGTAGATGTTAAAGAATATTTAATATTAAATGTTACATTATATGATAAATATAACAATTATATTTCTAATATTCCAGCTGATGTAAAAATATTAGATCCTACGATGTCTGGAAATCGTATGGATGAAATTAAATTCAATGTAACTCAAAATATTGGTTATTTCGAATTAGACTTTAATGATAATGCTAATTATGTCTATATTTATCAACATTTAGTTAAAGGAACTTATGACTTAACATATGTCGTTAACACATCTTTGGCTGAAGCCTCATTTAAATATCACATTATTATTCCAAATGGAGATGATTTACATGGTAATAACAAATATGTCATAGACAAATGTGTTTTAAAGCCTAAAAGAGTATCTTTTGTTGCAGGAAATTATGAACAATTTACTCTTGAATTAAGAACAGAAGAAGGTTTATTATATAATGATGATATTGATATTGATAAAGACATAGAAATATCAGTTTTAGAAGGAGATAAGTCATTTGTTTCATCAGTCACAAAAGCTGGTGATATTAATGGTATTTATACAATTAAAATTTATTCAGAAAAAATGGGAGACTATACCATGAGTGTAAAATTGACCGATCCAGCTACTGCTAATCTAGAGAAAAAAGAAGTAGGTCCAGGATATTATACTGTATTCCCAGATAAAGTTCCAGATAAGAGATATACTGTTATCACAGAAAGACCAGAAGAAAATAAAGAAATAGATTCAGATAAGTCCTTTGTAATAGAATATACTTTAGCTGATAAGTTTAATAATTCATTTATAGGAAGAAATGATATGGTTGATAATAAATATTTAACATTAATAAATAATGATGAACCTTTAGAAGTTGTTTCTTTGACCTTAAAAGGAGATAACAGAACTTATAGAATGGTTGTGCATCCAAAATATCCTCCCAAAGAAATGAGTATGAATGTTCTTTATAATGATGAAGAAAATTCTGTATTTTGTTTCATGGATAATATAAACCTAAAAATAAAAGCAGAACTAGATCCTTATCTAACTCAAATAGTATCTAAAAATAAAGATGAAATAAGAGTTGGCGAAACATTAGATATGAAACTTTATACATTCGATAAAAAGGGAGAATGCCTTGGAGATAAAGATTTTAGTGATGATTTCGAAATAACAGTTGTCGGCCCATCTAATTCAGTTAATAAGCATACTAAAACATATAAAGTTCTAAAAACTAATAATAACACTGAAGCCGAATGTGATAATGAATATGAAATAATCACAACTGATGATGATAAATATAAATATGCTGGAAATTATATAATTTATGTAAGGGGAAAAGATGATGTTCAAATTGGTCGTTTCAATCAAATTTGTAAACCTGGAGATTATGCCCTATTTTTCTTGGATTATGATTTTGATCCAGATCACATATCTATTTTAGATACTGTTTCATTTACTGTTTCAGGAACAGATGAATATGGAAATAAGCTTGATGATCCATTACTTAAAGATCTTACAATATCTTTCACTCAAGATAATAAAAATACTCCATTTGAAGGTCAAAAATCTGAACTAGTACCTGGAAATGTTGTATTCGATGTATCTATTCACGTAGTAGGTCCTCATCAATTACATTTGTTCTATAAAGAAAAAGAAGTTTTAACTGTTAATAATGGTGAAAAATTGCCAATATTTACAATAATTGCCGGACCTTGTCGTGCCAATAACAATGATCATTTCGATTTAACCACCCTAAATAAGACTCAAGAAGGAGAAATAGGATATTTCACTTTCCAATGTTATGACATATATAATAATAAAATAACTTATGGAGGAGAACAATTTAATGTAAATGGACAACTTTTGGCTAATGATAATGAATATACTCTTAATAATATTGAAGTCATAGATAATAAAAATGGTATATATACTGTTAAATTCCTTGCTAAATTAGAAGGTACATATCTTTTCAATATTTTTGTTGGCTCAGAAAAATATGGAGATGAAGTAGTCTGGAATCTTAAAAATATAAAATGTACTGGAAATAATACAATTTTATGTCCAAATAAGAATTTATGTGTTAATGACACATTTTATTGTATTGAAGACAACAAATGTAAAGATAGAACTCTACCATTCTGGTGTAAAGTAAATGGTACATACACGTGTGTAGCATCTCAGACTGACTGTGATTGTCCATTGGGATATATTAAATGTGATATAATGAAATATTGTGTTAAAGAAAATAGGGAAGATATGTGTGCATATTTCCCTGATAGAAAAAAGGGCTGTAAATCTAAATTTGGAGATACATTTTCTATGCACTATGATGGTATTTGCAGAGAATCGACTTATCACCCTCCAAATCAAAGAGTTTGTCCAATAGGCCAAGTTCTTTGTGCAGATTTAAGTTGTAGAAATAACTACGATGAATGCATAGAAACTGAAGTTTGCCCAGATGATAAAATAAGATGTATTGGTCAAGCAATTGTAAAAAATGCTGAAGATTGTCCTTCAACATATACTTGTCCAAATAAAAACGATTATGTATGTCCAAGAGGTGAGTGTGTTTCAAATGAAATTGATTGCAAAGCTTTAAGTAAATGTAATGACAAAGATAAACCTTATAGATGTGAAAATGATAGATGTGAATCTTCATTTGATTATTGTGCTCAATCTATTGCTTGTGGAGATGGATACTCGTTATGTCCAGACTCTTTCTGCAGATATAAATGCTAAATAAAATTCCAAGATTTAAAACTTAAATTTTATATTAATATTATTAATTCAATTATAAACATTATAGACAATTATTCTTTAAGTAAAGAATAATATGAAATAGAAATATAATTATTTTTTTTTATTTTAAATCTTAATTTATTTTAATTATTAATTTTTAATTAATTATATTTTCTATATTTATTTATAATTATTTAATATATATATATATTTCTTTAATATTTTTTTTTAAAAAATAAATGTTTTATGGGGATTGGGGATTGGGGATTGGGGATTGGGGATT